>PVJH01024830.1:0-32534 GCA_004026705.1 Nesogale talazaci | reverse complement strand
AATATTAAAAAATAAATGTTCCCCTATTTTAATACAACTTTTCTTAAAAATTTAAGCAGTGGACAAGATTTAGACCATGAGCTATAATTTATGGTCACATTTGTTAATACAATATCAATATCATTAATATGAAGATTAAGTTAATTTAGGCATAGGGTTTAGTTGAATTTATTCAAATTTATATTCATTTACTGAGTATGTGAATTCAAATGTGTTTGAATTCCTATTTGATAATGTGAAAAATGTATATTGAGCATTATTTATGTGATAAGCTATTTTTTAGTAGTCTATATATAACAATGTACTTAATCTTCATGGATTGACATTTCAGATAAAGATTTTGAGGCCCAGAGAAGTTGAATGAAGAAGTGATCTTAATACTATTAGTAGTTTAGGGCCTATTTAACATCCAATTCTAAGCTTTTTCCATGTTCTTATATTGGTTATGCTGACAAAGGGAGATAATTAGTGCAATTATAAAGACACCTTTTCTTTTAGATTGTCCCTATATGTCCATTCGGTGGGGCAATTATTTTCTACCCATGTGACAAAATGTTGCGCAGATAGCCCAAACAGCTTATGTGTTCACTACAAGATAATTAAAAAAATATGTGGTAACTTTTTCTCCTTTAATAGTCTCAGCTCAGTAATTGATACACTATGTCCCATGTAATTGTAAGAACTTCCTCCTTCATTTAAAGTGAAACATTTTCCACAACTGTTGTCTATTCCTTCTAAAGTAGAAAGTATATGGCTGAGAAAAGAATCGGGGGCAAACCAGTGTCTTCTAACTAGCAGTGATCTGGCTATGAGACTGTCTAAAGGGTCATTCTCTTTGGTAGCACTAGCCACTGCAGAACGTATGTGGGCAGAGATGTCACCTGCAGTTTCTTTTCTTTGCCAGATGTGTCTTTTTTTTCCCTTAGGTCATCCTGACCTCTTTTTTTTTTTTTTTTTTTTTTTTTTTGTGGGTATCACTGCCTCTGGTGGTCGTGGGCACTACCCAGTCACCGCTGGATTTAAATCGCCAAGCCCGCGGGCTGCAGTTCCTCACTCAACCACTTACGCCACTGGGGCTCAGCCCTGCCAGATGTTATCTTATCTAGATCGTGCCCTCTTGACTCAGACTTCCTTCTACATGTGCTCCTCAATCCAGACGACTTTGGGCTAGAGTTAAGTCTAAATATTCTAAGTATTTGCCATTTTCTCTATTCTTTCGCTCTTGCTGCAAATCACAAGGCCAGCAATTCCACACCACTAACTACTCCTCAGAAAAAGATGACGATTTGTACTCTCCTGAGACCATCTTAGAGATCCACGGCGGCATGTGTACGCTGTCCTATGGAATCACTATGAGTCTGAATCAACTTAATGAGATTTGTGTGTGTCCACATTTGACGTATCTCTATAAAGCATTTCAGATTTGATTTAAAGGAGGGTGAGAGTGTCCCTTTCCCTTCTCCTTTGGTGGAGAAGGAGCTTCTTTAAAATAATCCTATAATTCTCTCTAGCTTCAACAGCAGTTGGTTAAACTTATGAATCATTTTTTAAAATTTGCAAAAGCAGAATTTGACCTCTTTCTCAGTTATCCGACTTAGTTTATACAAGACAGAATTAAGAAAATAGTACACTTGTTATTATCGAACATCTGTAGGAATTTTTATGTTGTGAGGTATCATGGATTGGCTCTGGCCCATAATCATAGTTCATATCAATGCAATGTGCCAGTTACAAACTAACAACTAATGAAATATTTTACCACTTCTATGGAGTTAATTCTGAGGCATTGCATTCCTGTACAACAAGGTAGAACTTTGCCTGTGAGTGCTTGAGACGTCAACTGTTTAAGGGAGCAGAAAGCCTCCACTTTCTCCTGAGGAGTATCAGTGGACAGAACAGTTGACCTTGAAGGCAGCAGCCTAACGCATAGCAACTATGCCACTTAGGTTCCTCTGAAATGGAGAAAAGTACAAATTAATAAAAGTGTAAAAATATGTATATATTTCAAAGGTATTATTCTATCAGGTTTAAATAACCCTCATTCTCTTTGATGATCATGTGGTTGATATAATTCTTAAACCTGCCTTTGAAAGTCAAAACATTTCAGATCTTACCATAAAATGGTAATATTTGCTACTTCCATATCAGTCTGTTTGTCATAAACATGTAATATTTTAGGTATAGCTTTGATTTTATACTCCTTCTGAGTACCCTTAATCTATTTTATCTTAAAAAAATGAATAATGAATTCATAAAGACAAATGAGTGGATTTTTTTTTGTTTGGTTAAAGCAGGGCTATTTTCTTTTATAAGTGTTGTTTTCATTATCTTTAAAATAAATAGAAACCAGAAGTAGCTTAGTCATCAGTAGAGAAGTCAGTCGTTAGTAGAGAATCCAATAGAAAAGCAGAAGTCGAGGACACTGAGTTTTTGATGAGGAAACTGTGGACCAGAGAGTGACAGTAACCTTCCCAGAGTCACCCAATGGGCTGGACTAGAATCCAAGCTTTTAACAGAATCCAGGGTCTCCCAATCACTCCCTTGTCCAGTGGCTTCTAAGCCTCAGATCTTTGTCCATTTGAGCAAAAATGCCTAAAGTCAAAAGAAGCCGGAAAGCTCCTCCAGATGGCTGGAAGTTGATAGAACCAACATTGGATGAATTGGATCAAAAGATGAAAGAAGCAGAAGTCCCTGTGGACCTTCTTCAGGATCCACCACCAGAAAACCCGCTACATTGTTGACCTCATTTATAAGAGGAAAGCCTTAAGCAGAGAGCTCTGAGAGTACTGCCTCTAAGAGGGCTATGCCGACAAAATCCTGATCACAACATGGAAGAAGCAGGGCTCTGAGAACCTGTGCTGCCCGCTCGCATCCCGACCCGGGACACCACCTTCGGGACCAACTGAATCAGCTGGGTCCCCCCAAACCAGCTTGAAGTGGGCCGGATCCTCGAGTGCACGCATGACAGCTGCAGGGGCTGCCCTGGCTGAGCCCTCCAGTCAGACTCCACTCCATCCTGGACCGGCTTGGCCTCCATCACGCCCCTTTCCACACAGCACAACCCCAGATACAACCCAGCGGGGGGTTCCCGGGGCAGGGCCTCATGCACCTCTGCTGTGATTTGTAAGTCATAAAACGTTCCAGCCTCAAAAAAAGAAAAAAAAAAGAAAGAAAGAAAGAAAGAAAAAAGAAACTTATGTAAAACTAGCTTGCAAAACTCACATCAAATATAAAGCAATAATCAATGTCTGGGATCAAACAAATGTTCCAAAATAGCATGCTTCTCTTGTTTATAAACAAAAACAAAAGTAAGCCTGCATCCAATCATAGGTGGGCCACGAAGATGATCCTCACCAAATCATGATCATGATGACACCTGAGTTTGTGTATAGAATGCTAGGGCTATGAATGAACAATTTAAAAGAGATATGAGTAGATATGCAAGTATACTACACAAATATAGATGCTTAACAATAAAACTCTGATATGAGTTAATTTTTAAAAGCTCTGTCAATATATGCCAAAAAGAATTTAGTAAATCAAGTAATATAAAAGGGAAAACTAATTAAGAGCCAATTTATTACAGACATCACAAATTTATATTTCAGTGCTTTCATTTTCTTGTTTATATATTCTTTATAAATATTTATTTATCTGTTATGCATACATATATTTGTATATCTGCTATGAATATATATACTTAATTTTGCAAACATTAGAAATGAGCCTAATTAGCATGCATATATAGGCATATATGCATTCATATGTATGTATACACATTTATATATAAATGTATGAATATGTACATCTATGAAAGTTTAAATAAAAAACAAATATATATGGAACCTTGTAGTACAGTGGATTAAGGATGACTGTTACTCAAAAGGTCTATAGTTTGAATCCACCAGGGGGACTCCAGTTTCAGGAGATTTGGAGCTTCCTAAAGCCTATGAAGGTGTCTACCCTCTCAGGTGGGGTCACTAGGAATCAAGGCTGACTCAATGCATTAAAGATATATTTTTATATATACATATCATGTGATATATATGAGATATGCATATCCTATGAAATAATTTGAAATATTTTTAAATTATAATTCTCTCATATATATACATAAAAGTAACTATTTTTATACATAAAATACATAATAATACATAAAAACACATGATAATGTTTTTCATGTGTTGCAATTAATAAGATGAGCCACATTTAGGATCTAAAACAGAATAACAAAAAAGAGCAAAGGAATATAAACCTAACTATCTTTCATTTAAAAAATCATTTGTAACCTTTAAGATATTAAAGATAATACAAATTATTTTCTTTTTATATCATGAACAAATCTTTTTATAGTGTAATCAGTATTTACATATGAAATAGTTCCAATGTCACACTTCAGGGTGAAATAATGTCTTGCCATGACTTTTTTACTATGCCATACTTCAGATTAGTGAGAAATCTTAGCTCCTGCAGAAAGTATGTTCAACCCCTTAGCTCATGAAACATTGTTCCTATCAAACAAGTCTCAGCGCTACTTTGGTTCATAGCATCTACACTGCTTGTTTTGAAATCCAGTCATATATTGGATGTGCTGAGCCCCTACTCTAGCGAATTGCACAGGCAGGAGCTCCATGCGATGAAAAATGGTATTCATCTAGAGGGGTTCATGAAGGAAGTGACTGTCTTTCAAATTAATTTATCGAAATGCCCTAAGCCGCAGCCATCTCCCCTTTGATGTTCTTCACAGCTGCTTAACACTTCGGGACTGGTAGAGCCTGGGTGAGTTGGCTGCCTACCCCTATGGCAAGGTTTCCTTTTCAAAGGGCAGTTGCCATGGTTGTCTAATTTTGTGCAGGGAGTAGGAGCTTTTGTGATTGACCACGCTGTGCAGAAAGGGAACAAGCACAGAGCCTACAAGTTTCAGCTGAAGAAAACTTTGTCAAACTTTCGATTAAATGTTTGAAGAAAGAGAGCTTTCCATGATGGAAATGATTTCCTTTAGAAACCCTGCATAACTCCAAGGGACTCCGGGCACTTAAAGGTTTGATTACATTTGATCTGACCTCTGACTTCCTGTCAGCAGATGGAGGATTTAGAATTCTTAGAATCATTTCAAAGTGGAGAAATGTGATATTATATTAATTGCCATATGAGATTATTTCACATATGACTCAGTGATGCCGCTTTATTAACTTTACCATTATTGGTAGATTCAAGTAGTTGCTGTGTCTAATATATATTTTGAATGATTTTCAACAGAGGGAGCTCACCTTCCAACCTTGTATTAGACAATATTCTTCTACAGCAGAATTTCCCATAGGAAGTCCCATAGGATTTTCTTTTGCTAATATTTGGAAGAAGCTCACATAGACTTCCTTCCTAATCTTTCTTAATGTGTTCACTATGGGTCCTTTTGCCAGTACTTGAAATTTTGTTGACTTATCTTCCAACTCGATAGCAACACTCAGTCTACCACCATTAGATAAATTGAGAGACACAATAAAGACAGAAATGTAATTAAGTTTCTGACTAATTTATTATTGTAAAATATGAATGATTGGTTCTTCTAGAGTTTTGCTCTGATGTCTTTCTCTCTATTAATACACTATATACTTTTTTATCCTAAACATTTTCTTACCATTTGATATCTTTTATGTGACAATTCTATTCACATAGAATTTGCCTTCTAGAATCTCCACACAGAAACAACATTTTGAACCCAAATTTTCTATCACATTCATGCTAATTCAATAGCAAAATACTAGTTATTCATATAGTGTGTAGTTTAAATGAGAGTGGAAGAGCTATGTTCAAAAAAGACTGAATAATAAATTGTCATTACCCCCCCACACACCACCACCATTGGTCAGGAACAGTGTCGGGTGCTATTCTTTTGTTCGTAGGATCTAAATGAGTGCTTTTTTTATGCACAACTAGTTCCTTCTTTGATATACTTTTTATTCATACTAAAATTACTCACTTTTTTTCTCACAATTTCACTTTTGACAATTTCAGAATTGACAGGATCTGTGTCCTCTCACCCTGGCCATCTGACCCAATTCCAGCCAATGAGACAGGGTAAAGCCTATAGTGAAAGATTTCTTTCCTGGTTTTGACTATACATACATAAAAAACATACCGCGAGAAGAAAAAGAATGATTCTTGCCCTTAGGTAGGCATTGTCCTTCCTTGTACTGGGACTATTTCCTAGTGTGACTGTGATTCTGTCAGGAGCCCCAGCCTCTTCTGACCACAGCATTTAGGAATGACAGAATGGAAAGAAGCATTTATCCTGAATTTTTAGGTGACTTTTAAAGACAATTTTGCCACCCTTCAACTTTCTGCTTTAGCAGGTTTATTGCATTAAAATACGTATTTATTTGAGTCATTTTGCTGTCACATGCTTGGCTGCTCAATTTAATTGAATCATTACTAGGTCAGTTGCTGTTCTCTGAGCTAACGGAAGTGTTTTACAGCTAGAAGGTAAAGGGGAGATTTCTTTATAATTCTACATCTTGTTCTGTATTTGCTACATTGTCCATGGTTCTAGCTGGATCAACATTTTTGTTAGTGACTAAAATGGAAAGATAGAAGAGTCAGCCATCAGATTTAGATTTATCTCAGTTTGGGAATGAAAGCTAATACATCACAATCTGTGACGGCAACTCTCTTGACATATTGCACTTTCTGTGTCAAAGTTCTCTCCATTGGTGGAGTTTGTATTAAAATGTTTGTGGTGGGCTGAGCCCCGGTGGCGTAGTGGTTGTGCGCGGGACTGCGGCCCACTGGGACGGAGGTTCAATTCCAGCAGTAGGGCTGGGCCTCCTACTCCCACCACCGGAGAGCCGTGATGCCCAAACAAACAAAAATAAATAAATAAAATGTTTGTGGTTTGATATGTCTGTTATAATTCGTGTGAAAATGGTGAGTATGCAGTTTAATATGGTCATTTGGTATGAATTCAGAAGAAATATGTGGGTCAAATGTAAATGAATTCATCAATGGCATGTAAAATTTAAAGCCACATGATGAAGTGAGATCACAAAGATAATGAGGGGAGATAGAACATAGTTCCTCACAATAAGAGTGCTCTTAACAGCACAGAACATTTCGATATTACAAGCATCCAATTTTTGGAGAACTCTCATTTGTCCTTCCAGGTTATGCAGATTTGATTTCACTTTGAAAGGACTGAACGGCCCCTCAACCAAAATAAAAATAAAGCAAGAAAAAACACAAACCAAAAAAAAATCATTGCTGTGAAGTCAATTCTGACTCATGACTATGTGATAGGAAAGAATAAAATTGCCATTGCGGGTTTCTGAGACTAAATTTGTATGGAAGTAGGAAGTCTTACATTTCTCCTGATGAGCAGCTGGTAGTTTTGAACAGATGACCTTGAGGTTACCAGCCCAAATTGTGACCCACTATGCTATCAGGGTTCCAAACCAAGCTCTACTCTGAACAAATTCTTCATCACATCATCTGCACTTGCACATCTTTGTAATCAATATAAAGACTTCCTGCTTTCCCTTGGGCTCAAGTAAGAACCCCGAGAACCTGTTATAATTTATGTACAAATCAGACTTGAAGATACACTTAGTAACTCAGTGACTGAATACAGAGAATGATCACCCAACAAGTGTGATATTCAGAGAAAAAAAGTTACAAACCTACTTTGTAATCAATGATATGAAATTGCTGATTTTTCAAGTCAGATTAAATCGAGCTAGCCATCCCATTTTAGATCATTTTTTGGTCAATTTCACTAAAGTTGAGCTTTCTACCTGTAATGGTTTTGTTACATGAAAAATAAAGCTATTTATCTGAATCTTTTTTTCCTTCAAGATTTTGGCTACACTGTTTCATCTGCTGATAAATACCTACAAGGTGATCATCCAGCCTACTGTGCCTGTGACGCTCCTAGTTTTCAGTTTTTGTTCCAGGTTTATTAATGATAATGGTCTTTTTAATTCTTAAAACTGTCAATGTTTGTCTAATAAATTGCATGGTTATTAGTAATCTCAAAAAATTTCCGTGGAATTATGCAAACAAAGCCAGTGGAGAGTATGTTTAAAAGGAGAGTGAGAGAGCTTTCTAAAACGAAAAGCCAACAAACAAACACCGAGTTGATTTCACCTCCTGGCAACCTTCTAGCATAAGAGTCCCTCACAGAGCGCCCACCTGCAGGCCTCGCTGAAGCCGCAGAACAGCAGAGGGTTTGAACCCCTGTCTGTTTGGGCTGGAAGTTAAGCACTTAACCACTGTGCCACCAGACCAAGAAATGGAAGCAGGGAGAAATGGGAAACTCTGCTGCAGCGATATGCAAATAAGTGATAATGGAAAGTAAAGGAGTGACTGGATATGTCACTGGATATGAGTGAAAGCTTTGAAAAAAAAACCCTTATAAAAACTTTGCTGCACAAAAGTATCACAATGTGAGGCTCCCGTTTCTCAGCATATCCTCTCTGACACTTCCCCAAAGATTTCTGTCTGATCAACTGAGGCCCGATCAGACCATTTGAACAAACTCAAGGTATTTTTATCACATTCCTTTTGAATGTTGAATTTTATGAACAAAATGATATCTCAAGAGGTAAGATGAGGGCTGTAGGGTGAATGAGGTTTTCCATTTCAGTTCTCAGAGGATAGCACTCGATATTCTTTTGTTTTCTTTTTTCTTTTTTAGCACTCACTATTCGTGTAGATGCCCAAGAAAAACAATTTCTTGGACCAACATTTCTGGCCTTTTTTATTCACCATTGAGTTTTTAAACTTCTTGAAACTTTCTTCATAATTAGTCCCTATGATCATTCCTTATCCTTCAAGAAAATATATCATGATTACCTTTTTGAAATTCTAAAATATGATCAGTGTAACCTTCTGAAGTGACCTCTTTCTTTGCTTCAACTTCAACTGGCCTGGTAGATTCTCTCCCATGTCACCTGATTGGACATTGGTCTCTGGATGGTATTGGTAAAACCACACCTTTCCCCTGGTTATAATTTGCTTGACAAAATTGTCCTTCTGTTTGTTTATGTCTTGCTTAAAAGACTGGAGGAAAGATTAGTTTCTGGAACTAGATGATTTTTGCAAAGAGCTTTTGGCACTCATGGAACTAAATTTGCTGAGGCCAAAATGTTCAATTAAAATGTAAAAGGTCAACCATGTGAGTGTCAATCAGCATCCATAGCTATAGCATCAATGGCAAGTGTATAGTTTTTTTATCCATTGTGTCATGATTCTGCTATAATTCTTCTTTCATTGAAGATGCTCATCTCCGCCCCCCATGGCTCATCTTTGAGGTCTCTTTGACCCCCTTAAAACGTTAATTCATCTACAAGCTATTCTTTTAGGTGTCACACCTTAATGTAAAGCTTCACTGGTTTAGAAAGACAATCCCTCAAGTTTTGTTTAAAATTTGACATTATACTTGATTTAAAAATAATTTTTGCATGGCACACAATGTATTCATTTTGTGACAGCATCCTAAGGAGACAAAGGCAAATATTACTGAGAGAAAAAGTCTGCAGTTATCCACTGACTATAGAGATACATTTAGACATATTTTTAGAATAATTTCGTGCATGTATAAACTTCAACCATACTAGAAACATTTTTGGCTCACCCTAGTATTTATTTTGAGTGAGAAAATCTATTCTTATGTATAACAAAGAGGATAATTTAGTGAGTGACTAAAATTTATTGATGTAGGAGAGAGAAGGGAAAAGCTCTAGAAAATTTTCAAAGAAAATGGACCTTGGAATTCATGTAGGAATTTAGTTAAAATAGAAACAGATAAAAAATAAGAAAATAAACATTTATCTCTGGCTATTTCACATATGTACTTATTTTGTAAGTGAGACATCGACTGTTCTTTGCTTTTGACTATCTTTTCAAGAACGTGGCAGAGTGAACAGCTTCATCTTCCTCTAGAACTGAAGCTAGATCTGTTGGCAAATCTGAAATCTAGTTAGTATCTTTCTATGAAGCAAAGAACAGGTAGGTATATATATTGCTTTTAAGTGAATAACAAAAGTGTTGTTCCCTAACTTCAGATTTTCTGCTAATGTAGCCCATGACATTTTCAAGTATCAACTTCTGGGATTAGGTCTGCAGATAGAATAAGGAGATATGGTGAAAGGAACTGACCCAATGCACACATTCTCTTATTTTTCAGACAGAGTATCCCTCTGTTCTGTTTACATGACTACCTCTTGGTCAGATTACAGGTTATGCATGAATGGAATTAAGTTTTAAGGAATTTCTATTTTCATAATTTTATTTCAAATTTCCCATTATCCACACAGTCAAGCATTGTGGTTCATAAAATATACCGCACCTGAATCAGAGACCTTTCAATAACAGTGTTTACACATGGAACACTATTGACTAAAGACCAGAAAATTGTAGGATTATATCAAGGACATCATATAAGAAGAAGGTAGTGGCTGAGCCCCGGTGGCATAGTGGTTGTGCGTGGGACTGTGGCCCACTGGGATGGAGGTTCAATTCCAGCAGCGGCTCCACAGGAGCAAATGCTATACCTCCTACTCCCACTACCAGAGAGCAGTGATGCCCCAAAAACAAACAAAAAAACCCACAAAAAAACAAACAAACAAAGAAGAAGGTAGCAAGTCATTTAATACGCTGGAAGGAGAAAAGACCAAAATTCTTGTCCAAAGAGACTTTAATTTTCTTTTGAATTCACAATAGATAAAGTGAATGGAAGAACTCATGAAACAAAGTAGAGGAACTGAAGATTTCAAAGGACAGTTCTAGAAGACAAAGTAAAATATAATAGGAAACACACTGGAACAGCATTTAGAAACCTCAAAGGGAAAAACACACCAGAAATTTCTCAAGCTGAAAGAACTGAAGAAAAAGTTCAAGCCTTGAGTTGAAATATTAAAGATTTCAAATATTGAATTATGCAGGAAGCTTTACAAGAAAATGGAAGAATATTCAGAGAAATTGTACCAAAAAAGAATTTGTCAATCTTCAATGATTTCAGGAGGTAACATACGATGATGAACTAAGGAAGAAGAAGAAAGAAGCCCAAGACACATTGATGGTGTTAGTAAAAAAAGAAAAAAAATCTGGAGTTGATGAAATAAGAGTTGATGTTTCAAGAAATGAATGTAGCATTGAATCACTCATTTTTCTGTATCAAGAATTTTACAAGATGGCTGCCTGATGAGCGGACTAAAAGGACACCACATCTGTGCCAGTTCCAAGGAAAGGTGATGTAGTAGAATGTGAAAACTGTCAAACAACATTGTTAATACTGTATGCAAATAAAGCTTTGCTGAATTTAAAAATGGTTGTCGACAGGGTATCGACAGAAATTCAAGCTGTATATAAAAGAGAGGGTGGAATGTGAAGGACATCATTAACTGAATTTAGATGAGTCTAGGCTGAAGGGAGAGAATACAAGGGCGATGCTTACCAGTATGTTCTTAACCATACCATTACTATTGCTTATGTGCACACCATGAAGATTTCTTAAGTTTTTATACTCAAAAGAATTGTTGCTGAGATAATTTCAACCTCCTATTATATTTTGGTAGAAAACATATGGTAACATTTTGATTAATACACTGATGTTATTTAAAAGCACTATTTTTGGTTTGCTTGGGTAAAGCTAAAATCCACAATCAATAGAAATCCCAGGTACTTATATTTGTTTTGTTCATATCTAAATCCAAAGACATTTTCAGGATTAGATATTGCAACTAGCTGATTGACAAAAAATCTTGATATATCATTGTTTAATGTTATGATTTTTGAAGTTGTAAATGTAAAAATGATTAAAATGAGAATTCAGTTTGTCACTAAGAACATCTTATGCTAATGTAGTTATTATACAAAGAATGTAATTAGTGTGATTGAATATTAAAGAAAATAGAATAATTGATGACTTGAAGAAAACACCTTCCATAGGGATGATTATTAGAACTGCTGAAAATATATGGGCTGGAAATAGTATACAAGATATTTAATTTCCTTCCTACAAATGATAATTTTGAGTTTTAATTTTTAGACTTCAATTTTATAAAACTAGGGAAACTGCATCTCTTCCAAATGCTGAAAAGCTCAAAAGTCATATTTTAAAGGTAAGTAATGAACAGTTACAAAAGGTAAAATTGATGTTCTGTCATTTGAAAATGTACAGTTAGAGAAACAGCATAAAATAAGCTTTTAAAACCACAAAATAAGGAGCCCTGGTGGTATAGTGCGTTAAGCTGTGGGCTGTTAACAAAACCACAAAGTAAAGAATTTTAATACTCAAATATCAACAATCCTTCATGGAAAGTTTTCTATATCTATTTAAAAATACTGGAGACATAATGTAGATTAATAATGAGAATAATGGCAAATCCCAAAATATGCTAACTATGAATAACTAAGTTTGGATAACCTTTTGTTTAAAGCACATCATGTTTGAATTGTGAATGTCTTCCTTTAGATTGATTGTAATAAGAAAACAGAAATTGAAAGAAATTCTTTAAAACTGTTTACTTATATATTTATATTACATAATATTAAAATCAGCCAAGCTATTGGCCTTAAACATCATCCTAAATATTAATTTAGCTCATGAATGATTTAGATCCATATATATGCTTTTCAGAAAGAGAAATTAGAATGTTTTTCAGATTATTTTGGAATTTATCCATTACTTCAAGGAAAGAAGGGATGGAGGGAGGGAGAAAAGAAAACATTATTAGGTCAAATACATTATTTGCTGGGCATGAGTCATTAATGATAACTTTTAAAATCACTCACAGATATGGTTTCCATAGGTCTATCAGTTTTTCATAATGTGGTACCTTGTTTGTTGCTGAGATGCAGGAAGCTATGTTACTGATATTTTAGATACCAGCAGGGTCACCCAAAGTAAACAGATTATATCAGTGCATCCAACTAAGAACAGACTATAAAGAAGGAAAATATCTGTTCAGTTCCAAGAAGTTAGCCATTGAAAACCTTATGAATAGCATGAAAGTACTGAAAGATACTGGAGAACAAATGAATAGAAAGTGAACTTTGTCAGAAGCCATGCCAGAAGATGAGCCCTAGGTTGAAAGGCACTCATAATATGACAGAGGAAGAACTACATTCTCAAAGTAAACTTGATCCTAATGATAGAAATAGAATTAAATCTGAGGGAATAAAGCCTTTGTCACCTTAATTTGCTGATGGGACACAACTCAAAATGAGAAGCTACTGCAAAAATCTATACGTACTCAGAAATTGGAGTGCACAAAATATGAATCTAGGAAAACTGGAAGTCATATGTTAAAGTGGAAGACAAAAGATTGATATCCTGGACATTAGCGAGCTCAAATGTACTGGTATTTACCATTTTGAATTAAGGAAACTATGGTTTACTATGACTGGAATGACACAATGTAGAGAAATATCATTGCATTCATGGTCAAAAATAACATTTCAAGATTAATCTTGAAGTTCAGAGCTGTTGGTGGTAGAATTATATCTTTCCCATTCATGAAAATTCAATAAATACAACTATTATTCAAGCTTATGCACCAACCACTAAAAATTCTTTTTTTTAAAGATTAGTATAGAAAACTTAAAGTATTCCACCAATATCTTCAGTCTGACATTGTGTACACATGAAATCAGGATACATTGATATTTATTGGCAATTGAAATATGAGGATATTGATGATTGCATCCAAGCTGCAGAACACATGATAGAATATTACAAGGCCAATGACTTGGTCATAGCAAATACCATTTTCAATACCACCAGTGGTCAGTATACATGTGGACTTCATGAGATGGGATACACAGAAATCAAATTGATTACATTTGTGGGAAGAGACAGTATCTATATCGGCAGCAAAATCCAGGCCAGAGGCAGACTGTGAAACAGACCATCAATTGTCCATATGACAGTTTACATTGAAGATGAAGAAGATGAAAACAAGCTCACAGAAGCCAACGAATGGCCTGAGTAGATCCCACCTGCATTTCAACAACAGATGTGCTGCCTTGAACACTAGTGACTGCCAACCTGATGAGGCGTAGGAGGACATCCTGGGCAACCTGCAGGAAGAAAGCAGATTAATGCTATAATGACAGGAAAGAATGAAAAGGGTCAGATTGGATGTCAGAAGAGACTCTGAAGGTCACTATTAAACGAAGAATCACTAGGCATATGGAAGAAACAATGCAGTAAAACAGGTGAACAGAAAATTTCAAAGGGCAGCTTAAGAAGGCAAAATACAGCATTATTATGAAAAGTGCAAAAATCTGGACTTAGAAAACCCACTAAAAAAAGCACACTCTGCATACTTTAAACTGAAAGAACTCAAGAAAAATTTCAGTTCTTGAGTGGCAGTATTGAAAGATTGTACTGGCAAAATATTGGATTATATAGGAAGCATAAAAAGACGATGGAAGGGATACAGAGAGTCACTGTATAAAAGACCTCATTGACATTGCATCTTTTCAGGAGGTATCATATTAGTAAAACCCAATCGTACAGAAGGATGATGTTCAAGCTATAATTAAAAGCATTAACTACAAACTAGACTTCAGGAATTTATGGAATACCAATTTAAATGACTCAACAAGCTGAGGAAAGCACTGGAAGCAGCCTGTCATCTATGTGAAGAAATTTGGAAGACAGTTGCTTGGCCTACTGACTGGAAGAGGTCCATATTGCTAAACAAGGTGATCCAACAGAATACTCAAATTATCTCAGAGTGAGCCAATACCCAAATTATCTGACTCATTCACTTTGCCATTTAGTCAGTGCAGACGCACAGTGCCCCTATCAGTCAGGGAAGAACTGCTTTCATCAATTTCTAAGACTGAACTCTAAGGGAGTAGAGATTCCCATCTTTCCCCATGGGAGTGTTGAGTGGTTTCAAACTGCTGACCTTGCAGATCAAAGCCCAACTGCACAACTAGGGATCCCTAGGGATCCTTGTTCAAATTGCAGCATACCATAGTAACATCACATACAACTAAATTTTTGCTGAAGATTATTCAAGAGCCACTGCAACAGTATTTTAGCAGGGAGGTGCCAGAGGTTCAGGCTAGATTCAGAAGAGGTTATACGACAAGGGCTATCATAGCTAATGTCAAATAAATCTTTGCCTAAAGGTGTCTACTTTTGTTTTGTTTATTTAACTTTTAACCATTTTATTGGGGGTTCTTATAACTCTCATCACAATTCATACATACATCCATTGTCTCAAGCACATTTGTATATATATTGTTATAATCATTTTTAAAGCATTTTACTTCTACTCGAGCCCTTGGTACAAGCTCTTCAATTTTGTCTTTTATTCCCTCCCATCAACCCTTGATAATTTACAAATTATTATTTTTTCATGTCTTGCAGTGTCTGATATCTTCCCACACCCTCTTGTCTGTTGTCTATGCCCCTGGAAAGGGAATTACAGGCAGGTCATTGTGATTGGTCCCCCCTTCTCCTCCCACCTCCCCCCTTCCCTCCTGGTATGGCTACTCTCAATATTGGTCCTCAGAAATTTGTCTGTTCTATATTCCATTTGTTTCCAGCTCTTATCTTTACCCATGTACATGCTCTGGTCTAGCCAAATTTGTAAGGTAAAATTAAGGTCATGATAGTGGGAGAAAGTAGCATTAAAGAACCAGAGGAAAGCTGTGTACTTCACTGGTGTTACACTGTACCCTGACTGGCCCATCTTCTCTCCACACCCCATCTGTAAGGAAATGTCTAATTGGCTTTGAGTCTCCATTACACACTCTCCCCACCCCCATTCACAGTATGATTTTAGTTCTGGGTCCTTGATGCCTGATACCTGATTTCATCAACATCTCAGGATCACACAGGCTAATGTGCTTCTTCCATGTGGTCTTTGTTGTTTCTCAGTTAGATGGTCACTTATTTATCTTCAAGTCTTTAAGACCTCAGACTTTATATCTTTTGATAGCCAGGCACCATTAGCTTTCTTCACCACATTTGTTTATGCACCCATTTTATCTTCAGTGATTGTGTTGGGAAGGTGAGCATCTTGAATGCTGGATTATTCAGACAAAGTGTTCTTGTGTTGAGGGAGTACTTGAGTAGAGGCATAATACCTTAATGCTAAACCTATAAATATATGTACATAGATCTGTTACCTCATCATCATATATAAATATACTTTACATATGTACATGCCTGTATTTAGATCATTATAGGTTCCCTTTGCCTCCTAGCTCTTTCCTCTCTTTCCTTTTACTTCCCTCTTGTTAAAATATCAGTTAAGCCTTCATTTGAGTTTCAGGAATTCCTCATAGTTACATTGCCTTTAATCAAGCCCTACCAGACTTTCTGAACCCTCCTCACCATCAATTTTAGTTTACTTGCTGTTCCCATGTACTTTTCTTTTATTGACAATGATTAGGTATTCAACAGTATGGATCATATGAACCTATGAAGAGCCTTGGGACAAATGGAATTCTAGAATATTTCACTGTACTCATTGGAATTTGTGCATGAATCCAGAGACAGTTGTATGAACAGAGCAAAGGGATACTACATCATTTGAAGTCAGGGAAAAATATGTGAGCATACTTATTCAATCTGTTTACAGAGATCATCATCAAAGAAACTGAATTTATGAAGAAGAATACAACATCAGGTTTGGAGGAAAGCTTATTAATAACTTACAATATGCAGATGACATGACTATGCTTACTGAGAGTGAGAAGCATTTGAAACACATACTGATGAATATTAAAGACTGCAGCCTTCCATATGAATTACAACTAAATATTAAGAAAGCAGAAATCCTCAAACCTGGACCAATATTAGTCTCAGTCATGACTAATGGAGAAAATGTTGAAGTTGCCAAGGATTTTGTCTGCTTGAGTCCACAATCGATGCCCATGGAAGCAGCAATCAAGTGATAAAATGATGCATTGCACAGTGAAATTCTGCTTTCAACTGTTGATAAGCAGCCAAGTTACTTTGAGAACTAGGGTGCACCTGACCAAGTCATGGTATTTTCAATTTTCTTATAAATTTGAAAGTTGAATGATGAATAATGGAAACAATATGAGAATTGATGCAGTTGAGTTATGGTGCTGATGAAACATATCCAGCGTACCATAAATTTCCAAAAGGAAAAACAAATATGCCTATTGTTTCAGGCATAGGTCTATCTATCTATATAGAGTGGACCTGCTCTGTATAAATTTCAGAGCTTGGAAGTACTTTTGGATGGGTTTGAGCCAGGGCTCACGAAAGGTTCATTTTGCTACAATGTCATGCTGAGTATTTGCATTTTCATCTTACATATGCTGAAGCCAAGTCAAGTTCACTAGCTCTCCCAGGAGATCCTTATACATGCATACATGTATATGAAGTAATTCTTGCTTGAACTGCCAACTGTTTGCCACTTTAATCATTTGTGCTACATGGAGACTCCTAAGAAGCTGGTAAATAGGATTTAAGAAATCTTTTATTCTATAAAGATGCATGGTATCCAGAGAGGAACTTATAGCGTACTACTCCTGATATGTCCAGAATGTCCAGCTGCAGAGAGAAAAGTCTGCCACTAGAGGACTAAAACCCTGTAGTAACTTTGATTTCTTCAATTCACATCAGAGGTAACAAGTGAAATTAACACTGTCATATTTGATAAATTCTCACTTACTCACTGCCATTGAATCTCTACTAACCCCTGTGGGTTTTTGAGCCTGTAGCGGTTTCCAGGAATAAAAATCCCAGTCTTTTTCCCACGGAGCAACTGATGGTTTTGAACTGTCTACCACAGGGATCACAGCCCAACACTTAACCACTGCATCACCAGGACAGTGTTAGATCCTGCTTAATTATAAACACTCATAAACAAATAAAATATTTTTAAAGAATAAAGGGGAAAGAAAAAGAAAATATAATGATTTTAAAAACACATGCATAAATAGTAATGTAGACATAATATGGTAATAATATATTTGAATCCATTTCAACTGCAAGGTCAACAGTTGAAAACAATCCACTGCTCTGCCAGACAAAGACAGATCTCCAGTCATGAAGAGTTTTAGTATCAGAAATTCCAGGGACCTTATGAGTTGCCTTGTAAAGTCAATGACAGTGAGTTTGTATGTTTTTTTTAAGAACAAATACATTTCATGCTAAAGAAAAATGCTATTTGTTTCTTCTGTGGAGGGACAGTAATTATTTGTCATCCCGGACTTGCACAGTATTTTCATTATTAATGATGTCTTTCTTCACTTTGGTGTGATAGTTTCCTGTGCACTTCTGCTTTGTCATATGTCCTATTTCTGTGGCTATATATATGCTAAAGTTTTATAATTATTTGCTGAAAGCTTGATAAGATGTACTAGAAATTTTATAAAAATAACAAATATAATTGATATATGGGAGCTTTTTTAATTGGTCATTTTCTCAGAATGTTATATTTTTAGCCAACTTGTTATCTCAGACTCTCAAAACTTATTATATAAACATTTGTGTCACCTTTTTCTCTTCTAACACTTTTTCTCTATGCTTTCTGGTAATTTTCATTGGGGAGAATATAATATTATGACAGTCAAACTTAAATAGCTGCCTCAAAATAAAAAATGCCACAAATTTCTTTTTTTTTCAAATGATATTATCCCCTTCCCTTTGTTCTACAAATGATTATTTTTATATTAACAGTAGTAATTTTTCTCTTTTTTAGCAAACTAACAAATGCTATAATCTTAAACATTTGTGTTAGTTTTCCTTTTAAGATGTTCCTTTGAAACAAACAAACTGATGACTTCTATTTCACTTGCCTCTTCTTTTCAAACATTAGTAAACTATTGCTGCTACAACAAAATACACCAATAGTCCTTGAACTGTTTACAGGCTTCTCTTTTCATTGGTTTTGTTGTTGTTTCCTTATGTTGCTTTGTTTTGCTCTACCTCGCTTAAGTGCATGTTATTATTTCTGAGGTCCATATAGATAAGATAGGCTGCATAAACAACCTGGAAGAGAAAACAAAACAGCCCGGCAGGACATGGGAGAGGAGGAAAGGAAACGGTGTCAACAAAGGCCAGGACAGGGGAAAAACAAGTGATCAAAAATCTGTGGTGAGGATGATGAAGGAGGCGAGGTGGGACATGACCAAGGGTAATGTAACTGAGAGGAATTACTGAAACGCAAATGAAAACTGAGCATGGTCATTGGATAGGAAGGAAGTAAAAGGAAATAGAGGAAAGACCTAGGAGGCACTGGGCATTTAGGTCTAAATGAAGGCATGCACATATGTAAATATATTTATATATAAGGACGGGAATATATTTATACATTTAGTATTAGGGTAGCAGATGGACATTGACCTGCACTTGAGTACACCCTCAATGCAAGAATACTTTGTTCTATTGCACTGTCATTCTATTATGCACACCTTCCCAACATGATCTCTGACGACAAAGTAGGTGCATTAGCAAAGGTGGTGAAGAAAGCTGATGATGCCTGGCTATGAAAAGATATGGAATCTGGAATCTTAAATCTCGAAGATAAACAAGTGGCCATCTAGCTCAAAAGCAACAAAGCTCACGTGGAAGAAGCACACCAGCCTGTGTGAATGTGAGGTGTGGAAGGCGTCAGGCATCAGGCATCAAGGAACAAAAATCATATCAGTGTGAATGAAAGGGAGTGCAGATTGGGGACACAAAAGCCATCTGTAGACAACTATACATTCTCTTACAGAGGGGCTGCAGGGAGGAGACAATCCAGTTAGGGTGTAGTGTAGCAATGATGAAACATAAAACTTTCCTCAAGTTATTAAATGCTTCCTCCCCACCCCGCTCATGAACCCAATTCTACCTTGCAAATATGGCTAGACCAGAGTGTGTATAATGGTACAGAAGGGAACTGGAAGCATGGGGAATATGGGACAGATGATTCCCTTCAGGACCAGTGGTGGGTGTGGCAATACTGAGATGTTAGTGGGAAGGTGAGGCAGAAAGGGAGAACCTTTTACAAGGGTCTACATGTAACCTTTTCTCTGGGGGATGGACAACAGAAAAGTGGGTGAGGGGAGGCGACAAACCGAGTGAGGTGTAACAAAATAATAATACTTTATAAATTATCAAGGGTTCATGGTGGTGGAGTGGAGGAGGGAGTGGAAAGGGAGGGAAAATGTTAAGAGCTGATACCAAGGGCTCAAGTGAAAGGCAGATGTTTTGGAAATGATGAGGGCAACAAATGTACAAATATGCTTGACATGATGGATGGATGGATTATGATAACAGTTGTACAGTAAAAATCTCAGTAAAATGATCTCTAAAAGAAGAGAGATAATGCCTATCATTTATTTGCTTTGCTTTTTACACATCAGAAAAATTCTTCCTACTTTCTCACATGAAGAGTTTGGGATCATACCATGCCTTAAACCTATAGACATTGCTCATACTATAATGAATATTTTGGGTCTCAAGAGCAGGTGAAACATCTCTTTTTAAGTTTCTCATGTTTCCTTAATCGATATGTAGATATTAATGCATTATATATATAAGCGAATATTTACACTCATAAACCAAGCCCAATATATTGAAATTCTGATTTATCTAGTCTCAAGAAGAAATGCTTTATCATCTATTTAATTATTGATTTTTGTCTTCAAAATGCTAATAATCTACTTGTTGAATTAGCATTTTATGTCTTTAGAATTCAGAATTGTTTCATGCCTTTTTCTTCATAACTTTACAAAATTATCTTGACTTTTGCCCCGCCACATTACTGATTCTATTTTATGTGGTATGAATTTTGATAGTTACTACTTACTTCTAAGGCACATTATTTCCCACTTTTCTGTCTGTTTGTGGTACTGTGGTGTTGCTGTGACACTGAAAAGAATGCCACTGCTAGTTCATATCCCAGCAGGGTCAGCCAAAGTGAACAGGTTTCAGCAGAGAGTTCAGACTGAGAGCAGACTACAAAGTAGGAATGGACAATCTACCTCAGAGTAATTCCCCGTAGAAAACATTGTGGGTAACATGAAAAACAAGGTCAGTGATGGAAAGAAAGTTGTGGTCCTGTGATTGGCGGAAGGCTTATTAACAACCTAAAATATGCAGATGATACAACCATGCTTTCTGAGAATGAGGAGCACTTGACACATTTGCAGACGAAGAGGATGATTTGGACCCTTCAGAATGGATTATAGCTCAGTGTCAAGAAGAACCAATCCTCCCAACTGGTACAATAGGTAGCACCTTCATGATAAAAGAAGAACATATTGAAGTAGTCAAGAACTTCATCTTATTTTGATTCACAAGCAATGCTGATTGGAGCAGCAGTCAAGAGATCAAAGGAAATATTGGATTAGGCAGATCTGCTACACAAGAGCTCATTAAAGTGTTGAAATGTAAGGTTGTTATTATCAGGTATAAGTTATGCCTGACCCAAAGCCTGGTATTTTTAATTGCATCATATATATGTGAAAGGTGGACATTGAATAAAGAAGACCAAAGCAATTTGATGAATTTGAACTCTGGTGTTGGCAAAAAATAATGAAAGTAGCGTGGACTTCCAAAATAACAAAACTAATCTGTCTTTGAAGATGTACAACCAGAATGTTTCATAGGGGTAAGGATGGTGAGACTTTGTCTCATGAACATTGACTATATTATCAGAAGAGATTGGTCCTATGATAAAGGCATGATGCTTGATAGAGTATAGGGGTTGCCAAAAAGAAAAAGACCTCTGTTTGAGATGGTGAGATGGAATGATTCAGGGGGTACAATAAAGATCTCAAACCGAACAACAATTTTGATAATGGTGAAAGATCAGACAATGTTTCATTCTGTCGTAATAGGGTCTCTATGAGTTTTAATGAACTGGACAACACCTAACAATAGCATAACACATTTTTCTTTGCTAAATTTTCTATTAATGCATTTCCTTCCTTTATGTATGCATGCCTCCCTCCTGCGCCCCTGCCTCCTGCTCCCCACACCCCCCCCCCACACACACACACACTGAAGCTAACAAAACAAAAGGCCCAAGTGGGCATAGGAGAAGATGGATGGGGTGTGAAGAACATACATTGTTTTTCTCATAAATCTGGATACTGAAAGTCCAGATGCAGGGCACCAGCAGTGCTAAAATACTCCTTCTTTACCTTGATCTTGATCTCGGGAAGCATTCTTCCCATCTCTTTCAGATTCTGTAGCCTCCGTTGTTTAATGCTTTTTTGCTCATGGGGAATCCTCATATTGCTTACCCTTGTGCATGTCGGTCCCAGAATCTGTTCTCCCTTTCTATGAACCATCACTCAGAAGGGACTAAGATCTACCTTTTCCTCCAGGATCTCCGCAGTTGAATAGATCACATCTGCAAAGGAAAATCTATTTCTGCATAAGATCAGATTCACAGATCCGTGTACATTCACATTCACAACAGTCCTTTTGGCAGACACAATTCAATTTTTATGTAGCTTTAGAAAACAAAGCAAAACTCTATTTTCTCCTAGTATATCTTTTTATTTTAGCTTGTTGCCTTATCATTTCAGTGTTTGCATGTACATTTTTGAGTTTCTTTTTCACTCAATAGAAGGCAAACTAATGCATTCTAAAGTGTATTATTTTTATTAAATAAAGACACATGTATATAGATAAACATAAACCCCTGAACTAAAAAAGCTCCATAAGAAAAGTATTTAAGAGAAAATTTTATAGGATAGTAAAAACACTTATCTTGTAGTATGTACTGCTTGCTCTCTTTGTTACAAAGCTCCTTCACAAAGCAAGTGTGGAAAAAGTAAAATAAATGTATGGGTGTCCTGACTACATGGTATATTTCATATAGACAGATTGAATATAGTCACTCTTATTTCCAGAACTAAAGTGAGTGAAACAGAAAAATGAACAACATGACATATTCTAGGTCGACATGTTCTTCTGATGGTACTTGGTCTAGATAAATTTCTAGCAGGCATGCAAAATCATTAAGCACACTGTGCCCGATCACTGTCAGTCAAGTCAACAGAAAAATATATTTTGAGAAAGGCCATATTTTTTTGACAAAGACTATATTTTATTTTGACCAGTAGATATAAAATTTATTGGTGTAGCAAGGCAACAAATATGTTCTTTAACATGTAAGTGTGCCTTCTAAATATTTATGCACAGAGAAATACTAATTAAATTGTGGAAATTCAAAATAGAAATTCCTTCAGGTAGATATGAATTTTAGTAGAGAATGACATTCGTAAAACTGAAAGGTAAACAAAAATGAAGCTGTAAAATAAATAATTCATCCGGGTGCCAAATAAATAAATGCTTAGGAACTAAGTATGAATCTTGATTAGTGCAGTCATGGAATGGTGTGTGCAGCATTGGATTCCCTAATGAGCTATCAAGACTCTTTTGTTAACTTGTGTGGAGGTTTTTTGGATAACCGACAGGAATTTCTCCAGCACACAAGCCTTCTTTTTTTTGGCCCGCCCTCCCCCAGTCCCTCACTCCCACACAAGCCTTTTAATCAAACTCACCATGTTTAGAAATAATTTTCTGTCATAATCTATATGAAGCATTCTAAAGTATCCATATATGTATCAGCAATTTTTTACATCAGTCTCTTGACTATTCTTTCCAAAAAATATCCTTTTCCTTCTTTCTTTCCTTTATTTCTTCATTCTTTTCTTCACAGTCACTCCATCACTTCCTTTCCTTTCTTCATTGTTTCCTTTCTTGTATCGTTAGATTTCTCTCTTAAGTAGCTAGTAAATAGAATGCATTTAGGGTGAGTTCTTTTAACTTTTTTTTTCTTGTCCATTTTCCTTAATTTCTTTTTCAGTAAGTGAAGAAACATTTTGCAACCAGTTAAAGTAATAATGCCTATCCTTCCTCTCAAGCACACTGAATTTTAACAAATGGAATAGCCACAAAATCTTGACGGGATAAACTATGTTTAAATTCATCAGACAATTTTGAACTAGAAAGAAATGTTCTTCCTTATCACCCCATGTACCTTTTAGCCCTGGAATGTTTGGAACATCTGATCTTGATAAAATTAAAATACATAGTAAAATATTAAGAAAAATAATATCTGTTTATATAATTAGATTCTAATATGGTAATAAACACAACTAGATTATACATTTGAAAAATCGTATGCTTCTTGGTGTTTCTTAGGTGAAGAATTAATGTTCAATGCTTACAAAATTAATTTTAATATGATTTGTCTGAATTAGAAGTTTAGAATACCTATGTATTAATTTTACTGTTCAAGGTTGTAAAAACATCTCTAGTGTTTTTCTGATTTTTGGTCTCCATAGACATACCCGTTTGTGACAGTTGCCTACTGAAATCTGTTTGGGACCAAAGGTCAAAATATGCTATTAAAAGTCATTTCTATATTGAAATCAACCACCCCCAAATCTCACAGCCATCAAGTCAAATACAGCTCATTGAAGTGACCAGATTTTAAGCAGGTCACCATTGACCTGGGTGTGGGTTCTTCATTAAAAATTCGTTCTATATGGAGCAACAAAAATTTTCATAGAACACAAAAATAGTATTGTAGTTTATTTATTTTAATGTTAAAATGTCACAGGATGTTGCTAAATTGTTAAAAATTGGGACATCTGGTCACACTCAGAGACTGTAAGTATTCTCCTGCAGCAGGATTGGTGGCTTTGAACCACTGACCTCATGGTTAGAAGTCTAAGCCTTATTTCAAATTAATACCAAATTCTAGAGAACTTTGAACAGATCAGCATTATCTTGAATAATATTATGATAAAATATTGACTTTTGAATTTATAACTTATTCATTAACTTAAAATTAAAAATTGAGGATAAATATTCCCGACCCACATTCTCCAAGCAGGCCATTTTCTAATTTCAGGAATATTCTACACAGCAATCTATTGTCACTAAATTTGAAAGTTGATAACTTAGATGCTGCATGTTTTTCTTTTCTATGAACATCAGAATGATCAAATTGAAGGATATGACCTCTGATTATGTGGGAACTTTGAAAAGAAAAATTCCATTTGCATTATGCTTACATTTTTTGTTTTTAAACAAATATTTCCATTTTTTTACATTTTCGGATTCCCTAGCTACATTTTCACAAGATCATATTAGAAGCCCCAAAAATCTAAAAAACAAAAACAAAGCCCCTCTTTGGTTGTTCTAATTTTCAGTGATTATGTCTCTCTCTCTACATGCAGATCTCATGACTCTCTCAGGTCACTGCTAATAGATGACCTATGAAGAAATTCTCTAGCCTGGTAGATTCATATCTAATTGTTTACAAGACATGCTACTTTTCACAAGACTTGCCCATGAAGTCATCATAAGCAAAATAATGACTTCATATTTTAGTGTTTGCTGTTCCTTTATTATTTATGCACAGTCAAATATCTGATATAAAAGAGGCATTTCAAACTTATCCCTTGATATGTACTCTCATTCATCTTAAAGATTTGAGTAGGCCTGATGACTACCTTCCATTTTGTGTTTCAACTGTTCTTTCACTACCTTCAAGTTATTATGGGTTGTAGTCATTTATTCCACATGCTTAGATCTTAAATATCACAAATGATATCCAATATGTCTCTGCAATACTTTAGAGAAGCCCAGGGAAAAGTTCAGGTGCTCATGTGAACTGCTGTGAGATCACCTTTTCCATTTCAAATCCTTACAATACTAAACATGCAACCCATCAATATTTTCCTATGCAGTGAAGAAAGATGTTTGTCCTACATTTAAAAATACTTGTTCCTTTTTCAATTAAGATTTTTCTGCTTTATTTTGTTATTGTTGTTATTTTGTATGCTTTTGATGATTTTTCTATTTTGAAGGCAGCCACATTGGATTCACTATATTCTTCTTTTTCTATTCATTAAATCAATCTCTCTCTCTCTCTCTCTCTCTCTCTCTCTCTCTCTCTCTCTCTCTCTCTCAGCCTATTAGTGTTCTTTATTTCTTCCATACAAGAATTATTAACTAGGTTTGGTGGAAGCCAGAAAACTGGGGGAAAAGCTTCTCACTGTTCCACTTATAATTTCTGTGGGTGTGCTGAAATTCTCTCCATCTTAAGTATTGGAGAATGTTGATGTACACAGACTGTAAGACTGCTTTATTATGTACAAGATTGTATCCTCCTGAGTATAATTGGGCATTTTTATTCTCAAAGATTATTAGGTTGCATTGTCATAAAATTGTATCCTTCTGAAATCTGGAGTGTTTTTAACACTAGTCAAGATGTATAATTCTTTCTTGCCTTCTGAAAATACTACTGCTTCCTGCTACTGAACTCATAGCTCAAGGTAAAATGCAAAATAATTTGGTAATTCCTACACCTGGCCATATTACCTTATTTATAAAGACATTTGAAGGTACAAAGATGAAATATTAGCAATCTACTAATAGACCTATATAACTGACCCCGACCATAGATTATACAGGTACTGTGCTAGAAAGTTAGAGCTTTCTAGGTCAGGTTCTATGTTTCAAGACAGGATACTTCAGTGGTGAGTGACGCAAAAGTTTCTCAAGTTCCTTACTCTCTTACCATTTGATTTCAGTCTATAATTTTTCCCATGAAAATTCCTTCTGAAGTTTATGTGTTTGCCAAATGCTGATAGTTTATAATTCTATCAGCTCTTTACATGTTTTCTGAAAATCCTCTCTGCCCAAGGCCTGCAGAATTTTTGCTCTCTTTTTATGCATTTACAGCAGTCATGAAAACACTTGTAAAGCATTTATCAGGTAGCATTTTATTTGCTCTTAAACATGATTAAGATAAAAATACTTATGTTGTAAATATGGCCTGACTTAAAATCATTTGGATTTATTGAAACTGAGTGCATCCATAAAAGTTAGGTGCCTTCTACCTCATGACCAGTCTGTCCTGTCTTATTAACACTACTGATTGCTGGGGTTTGGCACCAATTGACCTAACATGTCATCCTAGTAAACCTCATCATCTTTAAGTTCATTACAGAGTTGTAAACACAAGACTTGGTCATTACTGAAGAGGGTTTTAATTACCATAAAAGGTGATGAAGCAGGAGGTTATAAATTATAATTGGGGGTATGCCTTTTTATATCTAGATGTTGTCAGGTCTATTCCAACTCACAGCTGCCCTTGAGTTTTACGAGAGCAGTAGCTTCCTCTTTCTCCTTTCCGCTAACTGCGTGGTTACCAGTCCTTTCAATGTTTCCCGGAGTTGGTGATGCCATTCCCTGGTAGGCACTGGAATCATGCAGGGGTCCTGCAAAATCAGATCAACTGAACAACTAAGCTCATTGCCATTGAATCAGTTCTGACGCATAGAAAGCCTCCATGGCAGGGTACAACTGCCCTGTGTGTTTCCACACTTGCTCTTAACTGGAGCAGAAAAGCTCATATTTTGGCCACAGAGTACCTGGTTGTTTTGCATTGCTTACCTTGAAGTTAATAGAAAAATGTGTGAAATATTACCACAACTCCTGAAAGGAAAAAAAAAAGATATCAATACTTTATCTTATATCATGACCTATAGTTCAAAAGTTTTTGTTATCAAGGGAACACTGAGTAATTTTTTTCTACAATGGAAGGAGGAGTTATGATAAATTTGTGAGTTTACGAGTCTAATGCTTACTAAACACATCACCAGATATTCTTGCCTTCTTTATAAAGGCTTGGAATTTGGTGATACTAAAAAATAAAGATAATTTTCACTCATTTACTGAGTGGAGAGTGAGGTGTGAAAGCACTATAGCAAGAAAAAAAAGTTTGCCTATCTCAATAATTTTATAACATTCCTTCAGTCACAAGTGTATTAATTCAATAATTTTTGTGTGTTCATGTTTACTATGTACCAAACAAAGCTATGCAATTTTCCCCCAAAAGTTTATTTCATAGTTTAGTGATTTAAAAAGTGAATACAGTTACTTGAATTTTATAAAACATATCTCTGAAGTTATGAAGGGTATCAAAGCATTTTAAAGTTAAATACTACTCTGTCCTAGCATAAGTAGCTTGTATGCACTTTCTTGAGCAATATGTTCACGTATAGCTTTGCTGTTTATTTGTTTTGACCTGTGGCTGAATCCAGTTTAACATTGCAATTAAGTTAAACCAGATTTTTGTTAAAAAATATGTTCAAAAGACTGTAAAGAAACCAGGGTCCTTCTGAACTCTGTTTGTAATGTTTCTTTATATTACCCTCCCTCCCCCCCCCCCCATTTTTAAAGCTAGTTTTCTATTCTCCGTGACAAGTTAATCAGGTGGCTGATTGGATTGTCTAATCATGAAATGTTTAAGATCAACTTTAGTAGCAAGGTTTCATAATAAATAAATAATTGACCAAGGGGTCCTGGTGGTGTAGTGGCTTGTCCATTTAGCTGAAAACTGCAAGGTCAGCAGGTTGAACCCACCAGGAGCTCCACCAGAAAAAAAAAAAAAGAGGTTTTTTTGGTACCGTAAAGATTTAAAGTTTCAGAAACCTAAAAGGGCAGTACTAATCTATCCTAGAGAGTCACTATGATGGCATTGCATTCTATGGCATCTGGCCAAATACCGGCCATCTAGCAATGACAGAAAAACAGTATGGCATGGAGTGAGTTTAGTCTACCAACAAGATTTTGGCAAGTCCTAAATAGGGCTTATTCTCTCAATGTAGTGTGAATGGAGATTGGTACTTTCAGTCTATCAACCTAAAGAGATTAAATAAGGTCAAGGGAGACACTAACATTAGCCATCGTATGTTTATAATCTCAACAGACTGAGAAAAGTTAGTGAGGTACAGAGTAAACTTTAACTAGAACTAAACAATGCACTCAAAACCTCAATCTTCAGGCTGGAAATATCAAAATATTAGTGATTTAAAAAAAATGTTCACTATTTATTGGCCAGAGATAAAAGTGTAAACTCATTCTGGATGTACTCATTTTCCAGGTTTCTATTTACTGTCAATGTATTGTGCTGTCAAATATACTCAAGTAGGATTTTCCTCTTTGATCAAACTGGTTTTTATAGCGAAATGTTCATATAGAAAATTATGCATTGACAGATCCCTTTGAACCCTAGTATTCAGGACTGTAAAACTACTCTGTCAACTTGGAGGCATTCTAGTAGATACAAAGTTCATAAGACTGTCAAACAGGTTCCTCACATCAGAGAAATCTGTATGCATTTTAATAAAAAGTATATTAAGACATTCCAATTTGTTCTTTCCAGGAAGTTGGATTAAAGGAAGGAAGTAATACATTATTTTTAATGCATCAGGTAGTTCAAAAATTAAGCCTTTGATGTTACAAGAAAATGTAATAAAGTTTAAACCAAGAAAAGTAGCTGGATATGAAATATGTTATATTTCAGAATTTATTTCAGCAGAAATAATTGTGAATCTAAATGTTAGTGTATACATAATGCATGAAACCACCTTTGATAATTTCTTTTCATTTTTAGAATCACAAGTCTGACCTTAGCCCTAGTGATTAAGAATTAATTAATTAATCCTACAGGATTAAGAATAGACCTGCTGATAAAATTAAAAGATGCAGTCTTTTTCATAAGGATTTACAGTCTCAAAAGCTATATAGACTAGTTCTACTCTGTCCCATTAGGTTTCTTTGAATTCAAATAAACACAGAGTTACAAGGTTTGGCTTGGCTTTGGATGAGCAAAAATCAACTCAAAGACAATATTTTCCTTTGTTTGATTTTTCCTTCACTTTTAAGGTAGCTAATGTTGAGTGGAGGAATCCTGGTGGAAAAGGGCCTTCGCCTTGGACTACTAAATACAAGGTCAGCAGTTCAAACCTTCTAGTCATAATGTGGGGTAAATGAGGCTGTCTAATTCTGTGAATATTTACAGTCTTAGGAACCCTAAGAGAGCAATTCTATTTTATGGATGTCCCATCTTTCTCCCACAGATGGACTAGTGATTTCAAATTGATGACATTGAGGCTAATCGATGAATGCCTAAACATCATAACAACAGACATCCCACCTTATAGGGCTACAACGAGTCAAAATTAACTCCAGGGGAGTGGATTTATTAATAAAAACAATTTAGAGTGCATTTCTTGTTCCTATGTTTGATTCTTTTATAGTAAGTATGTAGTCATAAACGTCTTTGACCTATTTTTTGTTTGTTTATATACTGGAAAATGGATTCAAAACATGCCACTTGAAGGGCCATTCAGGATTTTTTTATTTGATTTTTTTTTATAGTTGCTTCCATTTGTCAAAAATTTGTGGAATCCATATGAAATTTTATATATATCAGATTTTGAGAAACAGATTGTGTGATAGTTTAATTTTTTAAATTATGAAAATTTAAATAATTTGGGTTTCTTTTAAGAAGTGATGGAGACAGCAAAAGTAAATGTTGTTATATATAAAATCCTACTATAATGATGATTTATGACTAGATACATGAACAGACAATACGCTGAAAAAATGCAAGAAGGAGATGGACAGTGTACTCCAAAATATGCAGTAGTTTGACCAAAGATATCTTTAGAAACTTATTTACATCTTCTTCAAATTATAAGCATAAACCTGGTAGTTTACATAGAAAACAGTTATGAAAACTTCTTATATATTGTGCTTGTTTGGTGCGCTACAGAGACAAAATTCATAAACACTCATATGTGTATAAGAAAGAGCTCTATATACAAGAGCAATTGAGGGCTAAGCCCCAGTGGCGTAGTAGTTGAGTGTGGGAATGCGGCCCACTGGCTTGGTGTTTCAAATCCAGCAGCAGCTCTCCAGGAGCAAGGCAGGGCGTCCCACTCCCACCAGAGGGCAATGATACCCCCCAAAAAAACAAGAGCAATTGATTATTAAGAAAATATCTTAACCCAGTCCACATCCAGGCCACATGTCCAGTATTAGCCCATATTTCTCACACCAATGTATAAAGTCCTCTTCAGACTCAATAAAGCACACACAGTGATGTCAAATGCAGGAAGATCATAGGCCATTTGGATGAAAGTCTTATGGATCCTGTGGCAGTAGAAGCATCTCTGCAGAACTTTATACACTGAAGTGGGTCTTCACATGGCTCCTCAAGATAGAGAGCTCTGCCTTTATCAGCATAGCGCCCTCAGACTTCTTGTCAGTGATGTCTCCAAGGGAGTGAGCATGGATCTCATATCCAGTGAGATATTTACCTTCTTTGAACCTCCAAATGAGGTCCTCAAGGTGAGACCTGATTGAAAGGCTGAGCTGTCCTCCTTCACTTTTAAGTCTCAAATTGATAACAGATTATGTAATTACCACAGAAATAAGCTCCTTTAATGAAGGGGCTGCGGGTCTTGGGAGTGAAAAACTAGTCTTGGGGGGCACTAGGACTAATTATCATGACATAGTCCAAAAAGACATTATTATAATGGTATTATGCTGTTTAGTGAGTGAGGTCTTAGAAGTTAATATATAGTTATCTACAGTGCAACTGTTGGTCTTTCACATTCTGGAGAAAGTAATGTGGAACATCAAAGACACATGAATAGAATAAACTATGGATGAATGTACCATGCAAACTTCATTCTCCATGTCCCAAATACTAGACTAGATGGTACCTACTTGGCTATCAATGCCAACTTCTCTGAAACAAACCACAATAAATGGTCTTGGATATTTGGGGGGAGGGGGGGTGCGGAAATAGGGACAAAACAAAATCATGAAAAAGACAAGGCTTACTGTTTTAAAAGACTGGTGGATTACTCTATGATGACCTTTAATTGTGCTTCAGGTTTGGAATGGACCTCATCAACATGGCTCAATTTATTTCTCATTGATGGAGTGTATAATGTTGATATATATAGTCATTGATTTAGAATACCTTAGTGATAATCTTTAAGAACAGATATTCTTTAAAAACATGCTACGAAGAAGGACTAGGATGTTGACAAAGGAAATTATCCTTTGAATACCTATGAATAGTTCTATAACATTATCAGATACTGACCACCTCATGAATAGCAATGGAACACTATCAGTATAAGAACATGAGCCTCTCATATTGAAAAACACTCAAAATATGAATGAGAAAGTGCTTCTTTAACAAAGTAAGAATATCATTTGCTGATGAGGCATGACTCAAAATTTTAAAATTCAGCTATAAATGTATGTTATAAATTGGAATATCACATGTATTAAATATGAGTGTGTGGAAATTGGATGTTATCATAAATGAAATTTAATGCATAAAAATAGATATTTTAGGCATTAGTGAGCTGAAATGAATGGATATTAGGCATGTTGAGTCATGCAATCATAGGATTTACAATAACTGAAATGAAAAATTCAGGCAGAATGGAGATGCATTCATAGTGAAAAATAAAACAAAACAAAACAACATCACAAAATTTATCTTGGGCAATTCTGGCAAGATGGTGCCCAAGTAAGCAGCTAACATCTGTTGAGATCAGTGAATCCAGTCATCAGGAAGCCAAATGGAGAATTCAGGTAAATAAATTAACTCATGTGGCAACCAGGAGTACTTCCTTTTTCTGGGAGGTGAACTTTACTGCACCTACCCATGTTCCAGATTCGCAGGGATCCATGGCCTGATCTC
>PVJH01024829.1:0-32535 GCA_004026705.1 Nesogale talazaci | reverse complement strand
ACTCCTCCTATGTTTCACAGTTGGGAGGCCCAAAAGAAAACCAAATCACACGAAGTTGGAAAGGGTAGAAACAGAATAGTGCACAGACAAAAATACTAATCATGCATAGGAAGGTAAAGACCCTCAACAATAACCAAATGCCAGGGAAGAAATTTCTGTCAGGGATCATCTTAAAGGGTCGATTTGACCGTGGAGGAGGGAGAATGCTCTAAAAGTTACAAGGGAGTGATTGGACAATTCTCCATGAAATGATTAAATGATTGAACTACTGAATTGTATGATATGTAAATTACTTGTGAATAAAACTGCTGGGGGAAAATGCAGCACATGAGGTGACTCATTTGAAACAAAAATATAGCACCATCTCAAAAACATATTTTCATAATGTTCAGCACCATTTGAGGTTTAAATTTTTTTAACTCCGAAGTTTAAATTTAATTAACTAGAAATATCTTTAAGAAAACTACCTTAAAGGAAATGAAGTGAATGCACTGTATCTTTACAAATCCTGTGGTAACCACAGGAGCCCTGGTGGCACAGAGAGTTATATTTTGGTCTGCAAGCCACAAGGTATGTGATTCAAAATGAGCAGCTGTTCCTTGGGAGAGAGGTAGGGCTTTAAACTCCTGTCAATCTCAGCAGTCCACAGGGACCATTCGACCTTGTCCTTTAGGATTGTTGTTGGTCAGAATTGATGGGATGGCAGTAAAGTATTTCTTGTTTGTTTAGTTTAGGATGAACATAATATTAAAAAACACATTGCCATCACGTTGATAGCCAATTCATAGAGACTTCCTATAGCAGTGGTGCTCAACCTGTGGGTCGTGACCCCTTTGGGGGTTGGGGGGGGGGGGGTTTGAACGGCCCTTTCACAGGGGTTGCCTGATTCATAACAGTAACAAAATTACAGTTATGAAGTAGCAACGAAAGTAATGTTATGGTTGAGGGGCCACCCCAACATGAGGAACTGTATGAAAGGATCGTGGCATTAGGAAGGTTGAGAACCCCTGCTCTATAGAGCTCCTAAGACTGCAATTTTTTTAGTATCAGACAACCTCATCCTCCTCCCTCCGGGCAGCTAGTGAGTTTGAACACGGCCAAACTTAAGGTTAGCAGTCTCATGCCTCACCTACAGCACCAGCGGGGATGCTTAACATGACATATTGCAACAAAAACACAACTAACATTATGTATAATGGTAGCAAATTAGAAGTATCCTTTATGCTAATCAAAGAGATAACCATTACCACCATTTTCATTCAAGATTAAAACTTTGAGACTGCACAGTAAGAAAAAAAACTTTAGTGTACAACCAATACTAGCAGAACAAAGTCCTTTCTCTTCGATCAAGAGTCAAATTAGAATATCCAAGAGAATCTATAGATACAACAGAATTTAGAAATGCTGCTCTTTTAAAATAAAAATCAGATTTCTGATTTTTACTGAAGATGCTCACTTTCCCAAGTCCATGATTATTTCTGTACGTTTTCTTTTCATTAGCTGGGTTAAGCCTTCGTTAAGCATTCACGAGCATGACTGTGCAATGCTATGGGTTATCTCGGGGGTGGGGTACTGCTGATCTGTCTCTCCAGAGCTCTGCCACGTTTCCATTGCTTTCAAGTCTTATACACCCAATTGCTCCTGTAATCTGAGATGTCCTTTTTGACCCCCATCATCAGGGTGCCCAATTATCTCTGGGTGTATCCTGAAGTGCCCTTAATCCTTTCAACCTACGTTTTCTTTTCCTTGCTGCACAAGACCTCTTTAAAGTGTTGAAAACTGAAAAGAAAGGGTGAGATGGGCTGAGCCCCAGTGGCGTAGTGGTTGAGTGCGGGACTGCGGCCCATTGGCTTGGCACTTCAAATCCAGCAGCAGCTCTCCAGGAGCAAGGCTGGGCCTCCCACTCCCACCAGAGGGCAGTGATTCCCCCCCAAAAAAGACCCCCCCCCCAAAGAAAGGATGTTACTTTGAGGACTTTGGTGTGTCTGACTCAAGTCATGGCGTTTTCAATTGCCTCAAATGCATATGTAATTGGACACTGAATAAGAAGACCGAAGTGGAATAGATCAAATTAAATTATTATGCTGGCAAAGAATATCGGAAGTAGCAGGGGCTACCAAAAGATCAAACAAATCTGTCTCGGAAGAAGTACAAGCAAAATGTTCTTTAGGAGCAAAGATGGTGGGTGAGATTTCATCTCGCCTACTTTGTACATGTTGTCCGAAGAGAACAGTCCCTGAAGGATAGTGTGTGGGGAAAGTAGAGGTCGCCCCCTTCATAACAGTAACAAAACAGTGATGAAGTAGCAATGAAAAGAATTTGTTGTTCACCACAACGTGAGGAACTGTATTCAAGAGCCCCAGCATCAGGAAGGTTGAGAACCAATGCTTTAAATGAAAGGGTTTCAAAAGATTCATGGGAAAAAATGGAATTAAAAGATAATAGTCTTAAACAAACTTTTGGAATCCCCCGCATAAGCTCTAATTTTTTATGCAGCCCGAAAGACCAGGACGGCCTTCCTGAACCTCTTTTCTTTTGCTTTTTTGTTATGGAGGTGTTTCTCCCTATGGCGAATCCGTCCGTTTGTATTTTTCTGTGGATCTGACCTTACTAACATAAAGTGTTCTTCAAGATGTATCCTTAGATACTTTTTTTTTAATCAACTTTCCTTCTTTGCTTAGGAATCTCATTCAAATTTCATATGCTTGACTATGATCATTGGATACAGTTGCCCAAATGTTTCTCTAGTTGGCCTGAATTCCAAGTGTTAACACATGGTTGGCAAATACATGATGACACCCAAGCTAGACGTGGACAGTAGATTGAATGGTGCCTCAAAGGACTCTCAATGCTGGTCTAGAATGTCACAACACTGTCCAGTGGAATTAATACCAGACCAAAACCAGTCACACACCATGCCAATGCCAGCATCTGCCCTCCTCTTATTTTATAAGGGCGGTAGCAGCATCAGCTGTTCAAGGATAATCCCAATGAGGCTGAGCTCAAAAGGTGCCTCTAATCATCCTCACCAAGTGTGACAAAAATCACCGCCCCCAGCCCCCAGCATTCTCTTCTTCTCAGCTGAGCTCCTTATTTCCTTTCTGTGACGACAAAAGTAGTAGCACTATACTCACGATTATGGAGTTTATTAGGGAAGTGCTGTTAGATTCCAACTCATAGTGACCCCTATGCACAACGAAACACAACTGGTTAGTCTAACACCAACTTCACAATTACTGTTTGAGCCACAGCTGTAGACACGGTGTAAATCCATCTCATTGAAGGTCTTCCTCTTTTTTACCACTCCTCTGTTTTACCAAGCATGATACCATGTCCAAAGTACTCAGGATAAAGTCTCAGGAGCATTGTGATTGTATCTTAACACATAAAAAACTGGATATTTTTTACCAACTTATCCAAGTGTTTCAGCTGTTAGGGTTTTGTTTGTTTGTTTGTTATTTGCATTAAGCCATAAATGGATGGATTTTTGCATTAAACCATAAACACCTGCAAACTCGGGATCCGTTCACAATGTATTAAAACAGATTTATTTGTCCCTCGGGTGAGGGTTCAAAATAATAAATATTCAGGACACACAGTTCTTGGAATGGGAAAGCCTTTTCCCTGCCATGCCCAAAGGCAAGTCTCTCTGTGGTTCTTTGCTTCTCAATCATGAGAGGTTCCTTATCTTCTGTTCTGGTTAGGAAATGTTCTAAAGCTTCACATTCCTGATAAGAAGCCAGATGGAGCCAGAACTGTGAAGCTGGAGGAACCATGTGGAGACTCATGTTAGTGCTTGAGATGTATTCGGCATCATTGCATGTGCTGCGTGAGTCTGGAGAGCTATTTATCGAATGGTATCAGACATCTGGGCTAATAGCAGGCTTATGGAGTTGACCTATATTGCGCTGGGATGTTTTCTCAATATTCAACTGCTCTTGTATATAAAGCTCTTTTTTAAAAAAAATAATTTTATTGGGGGGGTCATACAACTCATCACAATGCATACATCCATCTATTGTAGGTGCAGCACATTTGTCGCCTTCTGTCATACACACACGAGTGTCTGTGGATTTCTCTTTTCAACCCAGTGACTCACTTCCCATCAAGAGGTAACCATGAAAACCCGTCGGGGCCGTTCTGTCATGTTCTACAGCACTGCGATTGCGATGAGTCAGGATTGACGTAACAGCAAAGAATTTGGTTGGGGGGTTTATCATTAATGGATGTTTGCAGCAGTTTATTTACATTTTGAGATTTATTGCATCAGCATGTGAAAGACCCAAAAGCTTTACTTGATGCAAGTCATTAGAGTCAATTCTACTTTAATGAAACAGCTCTTCTTGAATGCCTTTGAAGAATTAAACCCCCAGCGTTACATCACACAATGTTCCATTGCTAATGACAAGGTGTTCATTGACAAACTGCCAGGTCCTTCTTCCAAGTGTGTCTTAATAAGTATTAAAATTTTGGAACCCCCTGAGATTAGTTGCATTCTCCCATAGGATCACTGTAAGTCAGAATTAAACTGACAGAAGTTTTTGTTTTGATTTTTTTTTTTTTAGTTCATTAATCGTGGTGGGATTTTCCCCCCTTTGCAAGTGCAAGAATGGTGGAAGGGTTTGAAAATTCTGTTCAGTGAAAGACCTGATAATGTTGTATATTAAAGGGACAAGTGGGGGGGAAATAGAGGATGACCTAAGATAAAATATATAATATTATTCACTTAAATAAAATTGGGACCACTTGTCTGTCAGTTTGTTGAACTGTGATGGATTACAGCCTTCAATATAGATAATGACTTAATATAATGAAGATCAAAATCCTCTGGATTAACAGGACTGGACTAACAGGTAAGATCATGATAAATGTAGAAAAGGTTGAAGTTGTAATGGTTTTGTCTTCTTGAACCCACAATCAATTCTCATAGAAGCAGCATTCAGGAGATCAACTGACACAGTGCCTTGGGTAAATCTGCAGCACACGACCTCTTCAGAGAATTAAAAAGCAAGGATGTTACTTTGAGAACGAAGATGTGTTTGATTCCAAGCCATGGCATTTCCCATTACCACATGTGCAAGTGAAGTTGGATGCTGAATAAGGAAGACTGAAGAATAGATATCTTTGAATTGTGGTGCTGCAGAACAATACTGAAAGTACCATAGACTGCCAAAAGATCAAACATACATTATCTTGGAAGAAGAACAGCTAGAATGCTCAGAAGCAAGGATGGTTAGACTTCCACTCCCTACTCTGGACATGCTATCAGCAGAAAAGTGTCCCTGAAGGATATCATGCTTCATAAAGCAGATGGCAGAAAAGAAGAAGAAGACCATCAACCAGATGGACAGAGACAGTGACTCTAGCAGTGGTATCAGGCACAGGAACAATTGTAAGAAGAGCACAGCACCGTGCAGTGTTTTGTTCTGCGTGGGGCCTGAGATTGCTATGGGTGGTAACCAACTTGATGGCACCTGACAACAAATAAAAGTGAACATGTTTGGGGGGAAGAGTTAAAACTTATATTATGAAATGCTTTGACAACATAAAGACGAAATAGGTAGCAAAGTTGGGAGGTGAACACGTAGAGCTTGATTTTAGAAGGTAGGTATTGTAGGCTAGTTACGCCATTCTAAAGTCAATGTAATGCAGATGTTAATTTAAAACTATGGGTTTGCTTAGGAAGCTAAAATAGTAGAGTCCCAAAAGAAAATGGAATAAACTAGGCAGCAAGAGGAGCAAACTAACCAAGACGAGGAGGAATCCTAAAAATAGTCTTCTGAATTGGGGGCCAGGACTTAACACCTCATCAGATTTAATCAGAAAACATACAAACAGTTCAGCAGACAGATATGGAGCTGTCTATTGTTTGGGTTTTTTTTTTCTCTTATTTTGTTTTTGTTTGTTTGATTTCATTTTTCTCTGGCCCTATCTATATATGATAGGAAGGACAACAATCCTGAGGAGAAAACAACAGGACCAAGGGTGAGGGGACAAGGAGGCGAGGGGGGGTCATGGGAGAGGAGGAGTTGGGGAAGGGGAGTGGAGAGCCAACAAACTCAAGAGATAAAGGAACAACTGCGCATAATGCCTGGTGTGGTTTAATCAAGTGCAATGTATCCGAGAGGAAAAGACTGAGGCAAATGAAGGGTGAGCAAGTTAGTGGGCTAGGAGCAAGGTGAAAGGAAATAGAGGAAATAGGAAGCAAAAGCTGTCTATAGGGGAATAGCTATAGGCATGCATATATGTAAAAATAACTTATAATGAAAGGAATAGAGATCAATGCACATATATTTATAGTATTTTATTTTTTATTATAATTTTTTTTTAGTTTTTTAGGTATCACTGCCCTCTGGTGGTGGGAATAGGAGGCCCAGCCTTTGCTACTGTGAGTTGGAATTGAACCTCCATCCCAGTGGGCCGCAGTCCCGCGCACAACCACTACGCCACCAGGGCTCAGCCCTTATATTAAATATTAAGGAAGAAGATGGATTTTGGGCCTTTACTCAAGGCGTCCCTTAACACAAGAACATGCTGTTCTATTAAACTGGCATTCTATGATGCTCACCTTCCCAACACAATTGCTGAAGACAAAATGGGGTGTATAAGCAAAATGTGGTGAAGAGAGCAGATGGTGCCAGGCTAGCAAAAGCTATAACATCTAGAGTCTTGAAAGCTTGAAGTTAAATAAGCAGCCATCTAGCAGGGATGCAAATAAGTCCACATGGAAGAAGCACACCAGCCTGTGTGATCATGAGGTGTCAACAGGATCAGGAATCAGGTATCAAAAGACCCCAAACAAACAACTATATCTATGTGAACAAGGTGGGTTGGAGAGAGACCCAAAGTCTATCTATACACAATTGGATATGTCCCCCACAGAAGAGTTATAAGGAATGGATGACTCAAGCAAAGTGTATATTAGCACTAACGAATCATACCATCATTCCCTTGTTTCTGAATGCTTCCTCCCCTCACTACCTGTACCCAATTCTACCTTACAAATCTAGCTAGACTGGAGAACACCTATTGGTACAGGTAAGAGCTCTGGACACATGGAATTGAGGAAAGATAAAACCCTCAGGAACAGTAGTGGGAGCAGCGGTATCACGAAGGTAGGAGGGTGGTCAGGGAGGGAGAAGGGGGAGAAAGGGGAAACCCACTGCAAGGTTGGATATTTAGCTCACCCCCCTGCCACCAATAGGGATGAGTAACAAAAATGTGGGTGAAGGGATACAACGAATAGCATAGGATACAAAATAACAGCAATATATAATTAGTCAAGGATTTATTAGTGTGAAGTGTTAGGGGTGGGGGGAACTTACACCAAGGGCTGAAGTAGAAAATGTTTTGGAAAGATGATGGCAACATATGTACAAATATGCTTGACACAACTGATGTATGGAATGTTATAAGAGATGTAAATAGCCCCAATAAAAAGATTTTATAGAGAAAACAATGGAATCAAATTTTAAACCATGGACCTAATACACTTCAGCACTCAAAGCCAAGCAAAGAAAGAATAATTACCAAAGAACAATGCAGGAGAACATGACTTTTTGCTGAAGTCATGTGAAAAAGGTACCTTTGGGAAAAGGGATGATCCACAAAGTTGGACACTGCTGAAGCATAAAATAAGATTAAGAAAGGAAAAAGAAAAGAAAAAAACCTTCACTACATTTAGCAACCTGGAAATGTCAGTGGGACTTAGTCACTACCTGCTTTGACAACGGAGAAAAACCAGAGTAATGTGGTTTGAGGAAGGAGAATGGAAAAAATTGAGATGAAAAGTTGGCAGGTAGACAACTCCTTCAAATTATGTGGCTGTGAAAGTTCAGGAATTTTATGGAGAAATTTATATGATAATGCATATATGTCTATAAAGCACTTAAAACAATGCATTATCTTATGCAGTCGTCTGTACCCTTTCTACTACTGACAGATATCAATAAAACATTATTCAGTCTCACTAAGGTCAGGAACAAGGCTAGGAAGCCTACTCTCCTCACCATGCCTTAACTTTGTACGAGAGAGATTAGTCAGTGAAATTAGACTAGAGAAAAGCATTTCAAAACATAAACGAGAGTAGGGAAAGAAGCAAAACTGTGAGAGCCAGACTAGCTTGAAGAAATAAAAGTATCTGTATTTGCAGATGAACTCATGAAGTAGATGAAAACCTTAGAAAATTTTTTTAAAAAGAAGAAGAAAGAAAGAAAATCATGGTAACACTCAAGACACAAAAGTATTCATTCAGGAAGGTTGCTGTCAGGTGCTACCCAAATGAAGACAACTCCTAGAGACCCCAGGTAGCCAGCATGAAAGACTGCCTGGACCTGCAACACAATAATTATTGCTAAGTTTGGGCCCACTGGTGCAGTCACTACTACATCAATCCATCTCATGAGGATCTTCTTTTTATCTGAACCTCTCCCATGAATGATGTCCTTCCCCAGGGACTAAGCCTTTCTGAAAGGTTCATAGTCTGTGAGGCAATGTATTTTTCACCATCCTTGCTCCTAAGAAATATTCTGGCTGTGCTTCTTCCAAGAGAGATTTGTTTATCTGGTGCTTCATATGGGAGTTCAAAAAGACATCAGTTCATCCTTGGTCTTCCTTCTTCCTCATCCAACTTTCACATGCATATGAAATGACTGAAAATGCCATGGCTGTCAGGCACACCTGAGCCTTCAAAGGTACATCTCTGCTCTTTAACACTTTAATATGTTTTGTGAAGCATATTTGCCCAATGTAGTAAGTCAGTTCATTTCCTGACTGAAATATAAAATCAACATGCAACAAATCAAAATGATACACAACACAAATACCCTAGTTATGTATACAGATGACTTAGAAACCATTGGAAATACAGAAATCCCTAAGTTCACACAAGTAATAAGTAAATGCTTCAGTGAATACATAAATTTATCAGTCATTTGGAAGATAAAAGGTTTTTTGCTGGATGGATGGGTGGCTATGTGTATTATTAAAAAAATGTCAATTTAAAAACATACCGAAAAATTATCGCTGAACTATTACAAATTAAAGAAAACTTGACACAAGTCAACTAAATGTACTACTTAATCATAGATTGGATTCTTATTGAAGAAAACAATACTAGAAGGTCATCAGATAAAATTTTAAAATGCGACATAGCAAGTTGGTCGTTGTATTGTGTTTAGAGAAGAGACCTATTTATCCTTGGGAAAGAGGTACCGAAGAACTTTTGGGGATAGATGGCCATGATGTAGGCAACTTCTGCTCAAAGCATTCATGGGGTAAATGGGCACATACTCTGTTCGCTCATGGTTGTGTGGGACAGAAAATAGAAGGGCACATCCAAAGTTCCCAAATGATACAGCATATGGGGGTGTAAGCTAACATTTGGTGACACTGGAACAATATGCTTGTATTACTCTGTCTACTTTTATTTAAGTTTGAAATTACTTCTAATTAAAATCTTATTTAAGTCAGCTTTTACTGTTTTTCCTAACATGCTATTGCCAGGTTAGAACAGAAAAGAGAGAGGGCCCTTGAGGGAACCAGGAGGGATGCTCAGAGTGTCTGACTCCAGAGACTAAGCACTATTTTTGCTTTCTAAGTGTCACTGACAAGTAATTTATGTACAGTACAACTTAATCAATTTTAGAATGTTTTTTCATATTCGCTCCAAATTTCCTCCATTCTTCCCTGCCCAAAACCAAAGAAACTGTTATTCTAATCACTGTCTCCATAGATTGACCTATCCTGGATTTCATATAAAGAAAATCATACAACCACCCCCAATAATAGTAACAAAATAAGATACAGGAAAACTTCAATCTCCCAAAAGCAGAAAATATTAAAACTACAATGAATTAAAAATTAGTCACAAGGGAGAACAAATGATAAGACTGAATTTTGGGCTGAGCCCCGGGGGCGTAGTGGCTGTGCGCGGGACTGCAGCCCACTGGGATGGAGGTTCGATTCCAGCTCCATGGAGCAAAGGCTGGGCCTCCTACTCCCACCGCCTGAGGGCAGTGATGCCCCCCCCCCCAAAAAAAAAAGACTGAATTTTAACCTCACTCCATCTGCATTAGTCTTTTGATGCCCTCTGGCTGATAGTAACCAGCGCGGCATGGGAATGCATAGGCCTGTTCCTATCATGTCTCTTTCTTCTCCAAGGTATACACCCCGCAGGGGTACTGCCAGATCATCGCATGGGATCACCGTCCCCAGTTGCTTTAGGTAGCGCCACATCATCTTCCATAACAGTGATACGTGGACAGGCACACCAGTAGTGTATGAGAGCTCTAAGCTCTTCACACCTTCTCTAATATGTTGCTTTCTGATTTTTTTTTTTGACTTGGGCTATCGTTGTCAGTGTATGGTGATATCGTATCTTGTTTTGGTTTGCATCTTCCTGTTGGACACTTTTTCATGTGTTTGATAGTCATTTGAATGTCTGTTTTGTGGAACTGTCTGTTCCTGTCCTTTGCCTGCTTTTTGACTGGATCATCTGTTTTCTTGCAGTATTGCAATGTTCTGTAGGTTACAGACAGCAGTCCTTTGTCCCTTGAATCTCTGCTGAGGTCGTCTGTCCCCAGACTGTGGGTTCTCTTTTTAACTCGTTTGCTGCACAAAAAGGCCTTGCTTTTGGAAGGCCTAGTCACCTGTTTGTCTTCTACAGGATGTACTTCCCAAATGATATCTGGTCGGATGCGTATGCACTGCAGTAGGGCCCTTAAGTTTGCCTCTATTTCCTCCTTGATTATCTTCATAGCTCGTTAATTTACATTTAGATTGTTGCTCCATCTTGGATTTCATTTTTCTTTTTACCTGGAGGGAGTGAGGTAGCAGTGGTTTTACTGTGATAAAAAACACTGCATTTAGAGGAATCATATTAGTTGTCTACTCTGTGGTACCTCTAAGATCTCCACGGATGTTCTGTCTTCCCATGATCACTTTTTGAGGTTCACTATCACAACAGTTCTCTCTCTCTCTCTCTCTCTCTCTCTCTCTCTCTCTCTCTCTCTCTCCCTCCCTCCCTCCCTCCTCTCTCTGTTTCACCAACCACTGCTTATAACTACTTGGTGTCTCTCTCTCTCTCTCTCTCTCTTTCACCAACCACGGCTTTTAACTACTTGGTCTCTGGGCATTCCAGGTCACAATACTCTGCCTACCCATACTTTTCACAAGTCCTCAGGGAAAAATAATCCTATCTTCTAGGGTTCTGACTCTCATCTATTTATGGGTACATGCTAGAATTACCCAGCATGCAAATGGAGGATAGTAGTTCTATTTCCACTGCTGATGGCATAAAGCCAAGTACTCTGTCCCTACCTTATATGAGGAATTCAGCACACAGTTACTGGATGGAAATGTCTAACTTGTTCTGTTACTCATGGTGTCCCTCATGCCAGCACATATGAGAAAAGTTCAACCTCCACCCTTCGATATCCCCCAAACTAACTGGGATCAACCCAACACTGGCTTTGCAAATTATTTACTCACTTGCGCCCCCATAGTCTGTCCTCAACATGTATAACAGACAGGGATTACAACCTATAATTTTTCACCTCAAATAACAATATGGAAACAATGAGTTCATTATCTGTCATAATAGGTGATAAAGAAAACGGAAGACTAGAAAGAAGGCAGTTTCTCCACATGCTAAAAGGAAAGGAGGTCTAGGGAAGTTGTGCTCAGTTCCATAAGGTTGCTGTGAGTCCTAATCTTGACAGTAGCAGATACTGTTTTCAAAAGTATCCTCAGACTTAATTTCCCCACACTATTTCAAATAAAACCAATGCCTTGGGGGGTAATAACAGGAAAGGGGAAGAAAAATAAAAAATGAGCTGATACCAAGGGCTCCAGTAGAAAGAAAATGTTTTGAAGAAGATGATGACAATATATGTACAGATGTGTTTGAACAATGGAAATAGATGTGTGACTTGTGATAAGAACTTTAAGAATCGCCAATAAAATAAAAATTTTTAAAAAGTTAAGTTCATATTAATAACAACAGCAAAAACAATGCAATGACCAAGTAAGTACCAGATACATTCGCGTGTAGGTCGACATGAAAATCAGCCAAGGCAACAAATTTTACCACAAAATATACATTAAAAATGTGCCGATGAGGGCAGTGATGCCTAAAAAAAAAAGTGCCAAAAAACTCAGCTTACATCAAATGTATACAGTTAATTTGGCCCATGCTGAAGAATGCCAATTAGCCTCAAGCTCTCAAAAATCTTAAAAGGCCAAAAATCATAAACTGTGATTCTTCTAGAGCAGAGCAACATACAGGCAAACAGTTTGAGCGTGGAGTCAGAGAATCCCATGGGGAAAACACCCCTTGCAAAACACTGTGGAAACGCTGGCCACATTGTTACTGAAAGAAGACAGCATGCGTGTCTGGGGCTGGAGAAAACCCTGCCACCTCCAAAAGAAAGTATTCCCTTCATAATTAGCACGGTTGCCTGGCTAGTGTTTCTAATTGATGGTACAAAGTAGCTATCTGCAATTCCTAAAGATCAAAACATGCATTCTGCATTAAATATGCCTGTTTCCTCCAAATTTCACCCTACCCCCAAATTCTGACGTCAGCTTCCACTGCCTTTTTCAATTTTTGAACTACAATGACCAACTCCAATAGCCCACAGTTATAATAAACAGAGAAGGCCAAGGAGAGGTTTTGTTTGAGAAGCATTAAAATACTTTTTCTTTGACTTAAATGTGCATGTGAATTTCCTGGGAATCACAATAAAATGCAAGCTTTGATTCAGGAGACCAGAGTGGGGTTCAAGAATCTACATTGCTGGCAAGGGCCTCGGTAACACTAACAGTGTTCATCTTTAGGTTGTACTGCACGCGGGGTAGTAAGAAAGTCAAACAAAACAGCACAGAGAAAAAAAAATCAAGGCCCCAAACTCGTAGATATCCAAAGGCTATAGGCCATGTTTAACTTTTTTATTGAGTTCGGATTCTCCTACTAAGCCACAATTATGTTCTCTTTCATGTTTATCACATGAATTTATATATAATAAATTGAAGATAATTAAATCATTATTACCTAATAATGACTGTTTTATAATAAATGTCACTTTCCTACAGATAGCCACAAAAGTAGATCTATATAAAGTTATTTATCAGTCTAAACTCTCATTCTATTTCCACTATTTCCAAAGGGCAACGTTAACAGCACCGATTGCAGTGGTCGGGAATTAGCTCTAACAAACAGAAATTATATTGGCTTAGAAGGCTTTAAACAGAATCTGTTACTGCCCTACCTACCCCTCTACCTTACCCCTCAAAAAGACAGCATCTTTCTCAATGATTACCTGAGTGAAGCAGCTAGCAAGTTTTAATAAAACCATCCCCAAACATAAAATACCCACTGCTGCACTGGGCTTACAAAAGAATTGACTAAAATCATTCAGGTTATTTATTCCTTCAGATTTTCTTTCTGGCTTTAAAAATTTTTCCCCATTCTATATTTGTATCTTGGTACTGAAATCATTGAGACAACATGAGGGAGAGGAACTTTAAACTTAAGATAATGATTCAAACTATGAAAGTAGTCCGTCTCAAGAAAATATTTTAATATAGCACATAACACATACCTAAGCAAAGCACACAATAAAGCAACTATTACTTTTCTAGAATGTATTTTGAGAAAGAAAATTAAGGAGTTGAAATTTATTAATCTCATGTGTTACCAAACAGGGCGTGGCTTTCCTAGACATAACGCTGTCATGTCACAAAGAATTACAACAAAATATGCTACCATGTGCTCTTCCTCCTTACCAAGGAGAACTTTATAATGCTGGAAAATATTTCTGTCTTGGTTTCTAAATATTAAACATTTACAGATTTTATTTCACTCACAAAGACATTTATCCTCTTATTGCACAATTATATGAAGTTTTTATTTGTCTTTCTATAATAAAGTAGATAGCTATAGTATTTTTGTCACAAGGAAGGACAAAGATAAGCCAACTGTTTAGATCCCTTTCCTTTATGTTGTGTCTTGATCACTAACAATGCTGCGTGAACAGCCAACAGAAGGCTGACATTTCATAAAATATGCAGTGATAAAAACTAATACTGTAGCATCTGGGAGCAATATATAAAATGCAGAAATACACCTAATAACTGTGATCTTAAATCACAAGTTACCAAAAGCTTAATAAGAAGTATACCTCAGAATATAAAAAAAAAATAAGGGAAGATTAAATAGGATTTTTTGTCCTTCTATTTCTAAAAACAAAAATGTAAAAGAATGTAAGTCGGCAACACGTTCCCTGCTACTCTACACCTCATAAGACATCTCCCTTCGAAGAACAAGGTTACTTTTGTATACACCTTTCAACAACGATAGAATATATCACAAAACCGCCATTTAAAAGCACCACACAAGATGCAATCAGAGGAAATTGTCCTTTGCTCAGCTACTTAGAAATGTCAAGATTGTTAATGAAGCAATGCTGTGTCATTTTTACGAGAAGATGCCATAGTAGACTGTGACCAAAATAAGTTTTCAAACTATAATAATCTAAACAAATATTCCTCAATTAAGATATCCTTTCACAAATGTAATGCTTAAAGTTTTAGTATACCATTGCAAATTAAATGTACTCAAATATGTTTAAATAATTTTAACTTTAATGCTAAGTGTTTGTTTTTTAATAGTGGGAAGCAGGTGAGGCACAAATAAAGTCAATCTGAGGAAGAATCGTATGAATTGTCTTTGTGGCATTTGGTTTAATAATCCACCTATATCTGTCAAAGTCACAGTCCAGAAAAAGTGTTGTGTGTGTGTATATGTGTGTGATATATATGCTAAGAGGAAATGAAAAAAATAAAAGCCACATTCAGCACTTCAAGAAGTCTGAATTACACCTTGACTAAAGAAAATATACACCAGTTAAGTGTGTGGGAGGCAATTGTCCTTGTGCTTTATAATTAGCATCTGAATTTAGGGATTTTACTGCTTAATGCATACCACCCGCCTGTTATTGTTACCATGGCTTTTTATGTCACTTAATGGAGATAAATACTCTTTTCCCTCCTCATATTTACATCAACGCTATTTAATTTTTTTAAAGCTGTTATAATAGGTTAAACAGCAGTCTCAACATCACTCTTCATCTCCCACTGGACAAAGAATGGCATTACAGGACTGAGAATAGATGAAGGCATATTTACATTCATAATGTTCCTAACTATAACATTTATGTAAATTATGATTTTACATTTGCAAATACAAATGTAAAATACAAAATGTAAAATGCAAATACAAAAATGCAAAATTCCGTTCCACTGAACACTTTGCCATTCTTTCAACATTAACTTTCTGTGGTTATTACTAGCTCAAAAATGCATACCTATGATGCTGTTCAAGCCACTAGAAGAAAATATTTAAAGCCAAAATAATGAATCAAATTATGTATTTAATTTTAAATGAATCTTATATTCTTACAAAAGAGAGCTTTAGTGTATTAACTAAGAAATTTTAATCTTAGTCTAAAATAATTATTTTTATTTATTTATTTTTTAGGGCATCACTGCCTGGGTGGTGGGAGTAGGAGGCCCAGCCTTTGCCCCTGTGGAGCTGGAATTGAACCTCCATCCCAGTGGGCCTCAGTCCCGCACACAACCACTACGCCACCAGGGCTCAGCAGTCTAAAATTATTTTAAAGTATTTTAATTCACACTGCATATTAAGATAAATGATAAAGAATTACAACTTTAAATGTCAAGAATATATGAATCATTTTTCTATTAATTTGTCTATTGAATTTATACAAATATAACAGTATTCTGAATATTTAGAAGATAAAATTTAAGTTTTTCTATAAGCAAAGGTTCATTCCCAGAGTATCTCATTGAAATTTTTTTTTTTTTAATGAAAAAGACTATACTTCCCAATGATAGCTTCACATTTTTGTTACTTGGTCAAAAAGTAACACAGCACAATCCTCAATTGTAAATAAAAGGGTAACAAACTCGCTGGAGGGCAGCTAACTTTGTGTCAAGCCCCTGCAACAAGGTCCCTCTCGGTCTTTTCACGAGCACAGTGAGGGTGAAGAGAAGTGAGTTCCTACAGGGTGGAGGGAGGAATGAACAGACGGCAGTGTGTCCGCTCAGCCTCGTGACCCATGAATGAACTTGGGCAGGGGAATGCTGGTGGTGGAGTCGGCACGCTGTGGGTTGCTGACTGCAAGGTCAGTACTGAGGCACAGCCAGGCACTCTTCTAACTCCTGTAACGAGGTCGAGTGTCAGAAATCAGTAGAAAGCGCTGGCCGACTAAAAAGGCCCAGTGACTGTAGACAAAGGACACGTGGGCCTCCCTGTTCTGAAAGGTTTCATTAAGGGGCGTAAGCGGCAAGTGTAGAAGAGTGTGTAAACTTTAGTTAAGGAGCAAAGGTTAAGTGTTCCACTGCAAACCTAAGGGATTAGGGTTATGAATTCATGAGCCACCTCTCAGGAGAAAACAGGCCTGACAATCTTTTCTCATTCAAGATTCCACCCAGGAAACCCTAGGAGTCACGATCACCTCGACAGCATAGGGACAAGCTTTAGACGGGCAAAGAGAAACTGGCTGTTCCATCATCACACAGAAAGGCGTTCAGATGAAAGCAAAGCAAAACACATGACATGAAAAAAGAAAAAACACATGACATGAAAACACATCTGTAGGAATGTTCTGTTTGTTGGGCCAGCATGACAGAGACGGGAGAGATTTTCTTACTAACTAGGGGGCAATAAAGCTAAGAAGAGAGTTTACTGAATTTAATGAATTATCTGTCAGTTAGAGATTCAAAATCCCAACTGCAGGCAAAATAGAACCAGTAAAGGTTGCCAAACAGGAGAAAAACAGGTTAAAAAGCAATGGTTTGCTGAGCCCCAGTGGCGTAATAGTTGTGTGCGGGACTATGGCCCACTGGGTTGGCAATTCAAATCCAGCAGCAGCTCTCCAAGGAGCAAGGCTGGGCCTTCTACTCCCACCAGGGTAGTGAAGCCCCCCCACACACAAAAAAGCAATGGTTTACAACAATTAGTGGCATAGTGGTTGTAAGCAGGACTGTGGCCCACTGGGTTGGTGGTTCAAATCCAGCAGCAGCTCTCCAGGAGCAATGTTGGGCCTCCTACTCCCACCAGGGTAGTGATGCCCACAAAAAAAAAAAAAAAAAGCAATGATTTACAACAATTAATCTCACAACAAGGTGTGGAACTGACCGGCGAAGTCAGTCTGAAGTCTGATGTCCTGAAGGAATGAGAATGGAGTGGAGAGTACAGTAGGATCCCAGAGTTGATTTTAAAAAAAAAAACAAAAAACTGGCATGAGCAAGTAGAACTTGATGAGTTAAATATGCTGATGAGTTAAGTATGATGGAGTGAGGGTGAAGGAGACTATGAATTCCCAGGACTAAGATGAGAAACTTGAAGGATAATGGCTGGAAGCAAGAGTGGATGACAAGTATGGTTTGAGAGAGGTCAGACGCAAGATGATGTTTTCAGTACCAGGCATTTACTGTAATGTGAAACAAGGTAATTATAAGCAGAGTAATAATAGGAATTACAGAGATTTGAATAAAGGCACGAGGTCAAACAAAGCCATAGACTTTGCAAGTCCTTAAAAAGAAGTAGTAATTAAAAAATCTTAAAAAGGGAGAAGGAAACAGACAAGATGAGGGACTAAAATTATACTACACCATTTAACTGATTCTATACGCATAGAGATTAACTAAAATACAATTATATCGGAAAAAAATATTTGACTAGTTTTACAATATACTGATTTTACAATATACTAAAATGGAAAAAAGTGGGCTGAGCCCTGGTGGCGTAGGTGGTTGAGTGCGGAACTGCAGCCCGCAGGCTTGGCGGTTCAAATCCAGCGGCGGCTGGGTAGCGCCCACGACCAGCGGAGGCAGTGATGCCCACAAAAAAGAAAAGAAAATGGAAAAGAGCATCGCCTGGGTAGTTGCTCTCTGGTCACTGCATTTCCTCATAAAAGCAGTTTCACTCATACCTCACTTTTTGTGATGGCTGACTTAAGAGAATAGCGTGTGGCTGTGAAATTTTGCTTCCCGCTTGCGAAAAAAATGCAGAAACTGTTGTGATGTTAAACCCAGTTTACAAGGACAGAGCTTTGGGGAAAATTCAAGTGTATAACTAAGTTTCTTGTTTCAAAAAGGGTAAAATCTTGACGGATGACAAATCTCCTTCTGCATGTCCTTCAGCTTCCCGAACAGAACAGATGAAAATGTTGACAAAATCCATGCACTTGCGCTCGAAAGCGGGTGACAGACAGTGAAGAGCTGGGGAAGTGCGCTGGACTACGTTGGAGCTTAGTTCAGCACATTTTAACGGAAGGTTTGGGAGTGAGAAGCGTTGCTGTGAAATTTGTGCCTTGGGTTTTGACTGACCAAGAAAAAGAGTGTCTGGCAGAAACAGGCTGTACTTTGAAAGAACAGCTCTGAAGTGACCCAGAGGGCTTTTCCCCCAAGGCCATTACTAGCAATGAAACATGGCACTATCCTTAGAAATCTGAAAGCAAACATCAGCCAAGCCAGCGGAAGACTGCAGCATCACCTTGCCCAAAAAAGCTCAAGTGACATCAAAGCTCAAGATGATGCTCATTTGGTTTTTTGATGTGAGGAAATGGTGTATTTGAGGTTCATTCCACCATGTCACACTGCTATCAAGCTTTCTTATTTAGAGGTTCTAAAAAGATTCCATAATGATATGGGACAAAAAAGGCCTGATTTGCGGCTGACAGGGGTAGTGGTTTTCCCACTCCGACAATGCACCTGCTCACGCAGCCATCTCACTGCACCCATTTTCAGCAAAGCCCAGCATGTCTCTCTTGCCCGTGCACCTTACTTACCTGAACTCACTCCCTGCAACTTTTTTGTTCCCAAGAATTAAGAGGAACATGAAAGGACAACAGATTTGATGACTTAAAAGAGGCAAAGGAAAAAATGAGGGAGGTGCTGTCAGCCATCCAAACAGATAAATCTGAAAAATGTTTCCAAGAATGGAATTGCAGATTTGACAATGTATTATATGTAATAGAGGGTACTTTGAAGGTAATATGGTTGTTTTGTAATGAATATATACATACATACATAACTTTGAAAATAAAATTCCGCTTTCAGGGGGAGGGTGGGTACTACCTTATAGTTCTAGGTTTGAAGAATGCCATAATGCCCACAGAGTACATCCCCTAGACTTTATCCACAGTGATGAAACCAGTAGGGTTTAAGTAGCACAAGGGGGCCAAGAAAAAGCATTCTTTGGCAGAAACAGAGACAGATGGACAGACAGAAAAACTATAATGAGGATATATTAAAATATAAATGAGAAGAAAACAAAGTATTTGAGAAAATTATAAAAGTTCCAAACACATAATTTCCTATTGTCTTGCTTCACTAAAACAAAAAGCTAGACACTTTTTAAATATCTTGACTTTAGGAATTCATGCATGAAAAACAAAAATGAGAGCATATTCCTCTGCTCTTTTTGCTTTATAAAAGTAACACTATTTTTTTCATGTCATTATTATTTGTTACTACTATTCCTCATATTTAGGTTAGTATCTATAATCTTGATGTATTTTAATGTTTACTAACTTTAATAAAACACTCCAGTGAGTAACAAAATCTAAAGCTCTAGTTTTTTTTTAAAAAAACTTATTTGAGCCTAATATGCAAGAGAGAGCTTTCAGAAGAATACAAGGATTTATAGGGAAACCAGGAATAAAGAAGAGGCAGTAGTAAACAAAATTTTTTTTTAAAAAAAGAGTCTGTAGGTGTGCACGTCTGTGTGCACTTGGGCACACTCACATACACCTTTACTGCAGGTCTAGACCAGAGAAGACAATAATAATAACAACACTATTTTAAGAGTGAGGGCTGGGAAAGACAGGCTTAGAGAATCAAACAAAAATGTAAATGTATACGACTTTAAGAAAATCCTGTTTTCCAAACTGCACTTTATCTGAAGAATCCTCGGATAATTAAACTGTGTGAAGATTTAGGGATTTCAATGGAAACGGGAAGGCTTTCTAAGGTTTCATCTTCCCCACGACGCACGAAGACATGCGCTCATTCATCAGCACAAGCAGCACTTGTTCTGAGAATTGAATGTAGGCACTCTACGTGGGAGCCTCACTCTACTAAAAGATATTTAAGCTAATCAATAAGTCAGATATGTTCTTTAAAATGCTAAGTGGTTGTTTATGTGTGTCGGATTTTCTGTATGGCATATTAATGTACTTTTCCTGTATGATATAGTGAACTCAGTGATGATAAATATGTGGTGCGTCTGCCGCCTACATTTTCACTGACAGCAAATGGAGTGCAAAACTGGCATTGTAAACTGAAGGGGAAAAAAAAGAAAGAAATTAACTTTGGAGGTATGTAGCAATGGTTTGATCTTATACTCAGCTTACTAAATCTCAATTCTGATGGATTCACTATTAAATTAGGGGCACAAGAATATACAAATTAGCAAGTATCAACTATCTCCTTAGCTTATTAAAATAAGAGATAAGATTAAAAATAATAAATTGATGTTTTTTAGACTGGCCAAGGAGTGGGTTAATTCACTTGAATACAAATCTATTTTGTGCTTTGGGAAAAATTCCAGACTACAAATGTAGGCTGAAGAGTAGATCTAAATGCCAGTTTGGACTTTAGATATACATAAAATACATAACTGTTTTTCTTCTATTAATGATACAGCTTAATCTAAGTTAAAAAACAAACAAACCTGAAATATGACACAAAAACACTCAGAGACTTATAAAATAGTTGTGCTAGTAAATTTTATGTATTTGTGTCTATAATATAGTATCCCTCCCAACTCTCTAAAAACTCAGTGATTCAAATAAATAAAATACCCAACTAACTCTTTAGTATAAAGTCTAAAGGTAGAGGAGAGGGAGAGTCGGTTTTGTTGGTGGTGATGGCTTTAAGGGATCACATTTTAATGTGTCTTGGTGGGGCAGGGAGGCGAGTTTCAGAGGGTCAGAATCAACAGGCCCAGCAATTCAGTTTGTGGAAGGTCTCTTCTCATCACAGCCTGCTCTGTCCTGACTGGTGACCCTAAAGCTAGGCCCGGCCTCAAGGTTCTACCACTGACAGTACTACAAAGGACTCTTCCGATATGTCCTGGTGTTGATAATTTCATTTTTATTAAATTGTTTCCAAGGCTGGGTTCAAGATGAGCCTGGGGACACTGCCAGAACCAAACTCAAAAAGCTCCCTGCCACTGCATTGACTCAGCTCCATGGCGACTCTGTAGGTCAGAGCAGAACTGCCCCTTTGAGTTCCTGAGACTAGAGATCTTTGCTGGAGAAGAGAGCTTCATCTCTCTCCCACAAAGCAGCTGGTGGATTCAGACTGTTGACCTTGTGGCTAGAAGCCCAACTCGTAGCCCACTAGACCACCAGGGCTGCTTCTGCTTTCTCTTTGCCCCCCAAACCATTTTATTAGGATATAATCTAGATAGCCTACTTACTATTCAATAGTTCAAACGGTGTTGTACAATTGCTACCACAATCATTTTCACAACTTTTTTCTTCTTGCACTTCTTGACATCAATTCTCCGCTGCACAGCTCTCACTGCCACAACCCCAGAAACCATATTCTAGTTGTTATTTCTTGAGTCAAATGCCAAAAAACATAGAAATAGACATAACAAAGAGCCAAGAATGCTACCAGTAATAACAAAACACAACAAAGGTAAGCCCCAATTTGAAAACAAAATTAAAATAAAAGTCAGATGAAACTATATCAAAAGGGAGACCAAATGATGAGATGAATGGTATCAAAAGGGAGACCAGTTGACATGGTCTTAACCATTCCAGCTGATTTATCATTTTAATCATCTATAATCGCCTCTCAAGGTGTCTGCTAATCAGGTTAAGCCGATCCTTCAATTAAGCTCAGAGGGGAATCACCTGAGGCTTATTCCTTTGTAAATCCTGGGAGTGTATTTTGGGCTTTCACAGTCAACCAGACACCTGCAAATCAGAAATTCACAATTTAAATTCTGATACCATTCTCTCCTTCAGATCTGCATTATATAATCTTCAGTCCTTGGATCATAGCTGTTGCTGTGCTTTTCCGTGAGGGCTTAGTTGATATCTTAGATGACTGCCTGTATGAAAACAAGCCTTTAAGGCCCAGGTGCTATGCATCCTGATAGCCTGGGATTAACTCATTTCTTCACCACACTTTACTATATCATCCATAGCTTTTGCAATCCCTTCATGAGGGTCTGTATCAAGTCGGAACTAATTGGTTTAGGATTGGAGTTAGGGTTGAGTATGAGTCAAAAATTCATCCTTAATCTATGCTTTCTATCTACCTCTGGTTCACCTTCAAGTAAAGTGACCAGATTTTAAGCAGGGCGCCATTAACCGGGGGAGTGGAGGTGGGGTGGAGGGTGGGTTCTTGATCAGAAATTTGGTCTATATGGAGCAACAAAAATTTTCATAGAATGCAAAAATAGTATTATAATATATTTATTTTAATTTTAAAACGTGGCGGGAGGTTGTTAAATTGTTAAAAAGTGGGACATCTGGTCACTTTACCACAGAGACATCATTGTTATTTTAAGGCAGAGAATCTTATCTATTACCTCCCTGGAGCATAGGGTCCTTCTGTTTCAGGATCAATTATTTAGCCCAATGTAATGTATTTAAAATACTATTGAGAAAGAGATATTAAACAATGTTTGGCTAACTACAAATTGCAATACATGGATTACTGACTTGCACAGATAAAGTACTTGCTTGACTGGACACTATTGACACAAACAATGGGAGCTGGTGGTCAAGCAAGACTTCCACTGGTCAGATGCAGGTTGGCTAGAATATTAGCTATCTTAATAGTACATATCTTAAGCAAACAGAGCACTGAAGTAGAAAGACAATGTTAGTCTGCTTGCCGACAAATCACTACTCCTGGTGTAGCTGTCCTCCATTCTTCACACCCCATGTGATTTCAGGCCTTAAGTCTTTAGGTTCCTGATGTGTCTGAGGTCAAGTCCAGTTCAACTAATGGGCTTTCTACATCACAACTTCTGGTATGGCTTTTCAGGATGTTGTGCACCTCAAAGATCCAGAGTCCAATATGCCAGTATTCTGTGGCCTGTGTCCCTACAGTGTGTATAGAAACTTGGACCCATGTCCCATAGTGAGAGCACATTCTCCTCTTCGGGGGTCTGTAAAGTATCACTAGTCATTTTTTGCCCTGCGAGGAGGTTGGTCTTCCCTGCCACAAGGGCTCCTTAATGACAAGAACTAATGTCACAAAAAAGGAGTACAGGAGCCCACAGAAGGCAATTTCCAATCGCCAAGTCTTTTCAGTGGAGAAGATGGGAAGAAAACACATTCCATGAGTTTTCTGGTTGTTTTCCTAATCTTCAAAGCCATGCAATTCTCAGATTACTCCTGCCATGGGGGACTGGGTGCTATTTTCTCAGGAACCAGACTAATATATTTTCAGTGGATCTTTTCCCTTTATTATTAAAAAGACAGAGTGGAATTGCCCCTATGGATTTCCAAGACTGTAGCTCTTTTTTTTCTTTCCCTTAAATCAATTTTAATAAAGACTGCAACTCTGTTACAGGAGTAGAAAGTCTCATCTTTCTCCAGCAGAGCAACGGGTAGTTTGAACTGGCAACCTTGTGGCTAGCTGCCCAAGGCATACTCCACCACATCACCAGGGCTCCTCTACCAACAAACTGGATAGCCTACTTAAAGTGTGAAAATTCCCCATATACATATAAAACGTCAAAATTGACTCTAGAAGAAATGAAAATCTCAAAAGAATAAGCAAAGAAAGTGCAGCCACAATTTACAAACACCCAACAACAAAAACAATGAAATCACACTCCAGATCTCTTCACTGGAGAAAATGATCAAATATTTAGAGAATTGACATCAAGTATCATCAAACTCTTCCAAAAAATAGAAGAGGAGACATTCCTAATTTACGCTATACAGCCAGCATCACTCAGTTACCAAAGTACCACAAGAATACTAGAGTACCGTAAACACTCAAGTATAAGCTGACCCGAATATCAGCCAAGGGACCTCATTTTACCACAAAACCTGCATTAACAATGTGCTGGAAAACTCGGCTTATTATGAAAGAGCAGATATAGTACATAAATTTTAAAATGACAAACTGGAAAACATTTTCATCCTATAGAAGAGATAAAAATATACAGTTGATATACAAGGAGCCTCATACATCAATCAGAAAGATCATTATGTCTATTTAAAAATAGAAAACAGAGATGGAAAATAATTTTTAGTAAGACCTGTAACTATTAGCACAAAGAAATGCAAGTAAGTTACTCCTTCCTGGTAGGCAAAGACTAGAAACATTTAGAATATCCAGCATTGGCAAAAGTAATGTGGATGTGACCCAAAGATGCACCGCTGAGAAGGATAAACTGGAATATTTTACTGAAGGGAAATTTTAAAATATAATTCAAACTGTTACATGTACCAACAATTTTACATCTATTTATGCTGAAAAGCCAAGTGCATAAAAATATGAATCTGTTGATCCTGCTTGCATTACTACTTACGGAAAGCAACTGCAACCTCCACTCTGAGGAAATTAATCAAACCATTTATGCTGTATTCACTTAAGAAACTACTAAGGAACAACTTCAAACACTGCTGTCTCTCTACAAGCTTAACCCATGAGGAGTTAGAAATGAGAATTTTTTCACTTCCTTTTTTATATTTCTCTTAGTGACTTCCTCATACTACTTAATACTCTTCGAGTACATTTTCAACAAAAAAGGCAAGTATAATTTTAACAACCTAATTAGGATATAGTTCACATGTCATACAATTCACCCATTTAAAGTGTACAACTTGATGCTCTTTTAATATATTCAGAGTTGTGCAAACATCACCAGCCTCAGTTTTAGAACACTCCATCACAGCCCTCTTCCTACATATTCATGAACAGTCATTCCTCTTTCTCTGAAAGCCCCTGCCCTCATACAACAACTAATCTATCTCTACATATTTAGGTAAATAATATCGATGGACTTATACAATATACCCAGTGTTTTGTGACTAGCATCAGGATGTGTTTTTTTTAATGAAAATACTTTGTTGTATCTTCACTGAAAGTTCATACAGCAGATTATGAGCTCACTTAACAATTCCTACACAATTTGTTCCCTGACATTGCTTAAATTTTTACACAGTGTAAAACATTCTCATTCTTCCTGTTCTGGTTATTCTGCTTCCTATAACCTAGTTTCTCTGCTCATTTCTGTGTGTGTAAATGTTGACCATTTGACATCACAAAAATGATTTCTTAAAAGAGCACAGTACTCATGGGTGATGTGAACTGTAATTTACTTCGTGGGCTAATTTGGTATTTAGCCAAAAGATGGCCCGATGAAACAGCTTGGGGAAAAGTTGAAAGAGAATCCTGAGACAATAGTTTCAGGCAGTCATTTGTCTTATTTGGCCCGAAGTTTGGGCTTTTTAAGAATCTGGCTTCGGTTTCACCTTCCCATCAGGATCTAGCTATTGGGTTCCTGTGCAAAACAGTTAGCAGTGGCAGTTGGGCACCATCTAGTTCTCATGGTCTCCTATCGATGACGTTAGGATCCATTGTGTTTTTTTCATGTGAATTCTTAGAGTACAATAGTTGTATCTTAAATGTCCACTCAAAAGTTTTCAAGATCCCAGACATGACTAACTAAGCTAGTATGTAAAACATGCTATTCATAGACTATAGCCAACACAATGACTGAGACATATCACTAAGCCTTGGATACAAACCTTCAGAAACCATAAACCATTCCCATGGGACATTTGATTAAGTCTAAGAAGTAGCCATGTTTGTGTCCCATATTAGCTCTACTGCATAACATACATGATTTCTTATACCTAAAAACATCACCTGAACTAATCTCATTTTTCCAACTAAAATTGCACATAAGTTACTATTTTTTGGGGGGGGGCATCACTGCCTTCTGGTGGTCGTGGGAGCTACCAAGCATGGCTCCTGAGAGCCGCGGCTGGATTTGAACCGCCAAGCCCGCGGGGCCGCAGTTCCGCACTCAACCACTTAACACCACCGGGGCTCAACCCAAGTTATTATTTCTTATACATTTTACTTTTAGCTAAAATTCTTTAAAAATCATATTCAATCAACTCTTTCCTAAGAGTATCAATACTCAAGTAAACGTGATACAACAAAATTCTGATAATTCTCAGTTCAGTAAAGAAAACTATATGAACGTTTAATATTTTAATCAACTTAATAGCTAACAAATTTTCTCAACAGAATGAATATCAAGAATCACACACATTATCAGTATAACAGTAGTTATAAAATGTCATTTCTTATTTGTTTGTTTGTTTGTTTGTTTGTTTTGGGGGGATATCACTGCCCTCTGGTGGGAGTGGGAGCCCCAGCCTTGCTCCTGAGAGCTGCTGCTGGATTTGAACTGCCAAGCCAGTGGGCTACAGTAGTCCCACACTCAACCACTACACCACCGGGGCTCAGCCCTAAAATGTCATTTCTTATCAAATAAATTTCTCAATTGAATAAACAATATTCCCACCAATAGGTAGTTGTAGCTGATTTTGGCTAAAAAGTATTCTGATACAAAAGCTCTATTGTCTAGTACTATGCGCATGTGTACAGTACATTTCATAAAAACCTGAATCATAGCACTTATCATCAAGAAACTTCAATAAACTGACCTTTCTATTTTCTATCACTAGAATACGTAAAACATCCAATCATTAGAACACTATGTGTTGTAGTGGACACTATATAACTACTGCAGGAGAAAAACAGGACAGTTTGATAATATGTAGTAAAGTTGAAGTGCACACATGCACAAGAAAGCATGTAAATGAATGTTTTCTAAAATTCTGTTAATTGAAAATTTGTAAACAACCAAAATTTTCATTAACACGAGAATGAACAAATAAATTATATCAATAAAACTCCATGCTAACATTCCCCAAGACAATGCAACTAGCCGTCCTCTGCCCATTTCTCAAATAAGGCTGGGCTAAAATTCTTATTTTCTATGGAAACAAGAAGAATGAACTTAGCAAATGATGGTCTACTGACCCTTTGGGATTTCCATGGTTCAGCATGCAAGCAGTACACTATAGCATAAACTTTATCGCTTTTCTTTTTATGTCTTTTCTGACAGTATAGATAACTCAGAGCACTATTTTTAATAACTTAATAGCAAGGCAACCCTACATTTACACAACTGAATTTAGGAGAATCATTTTTCACATTAAGGTTGAGTTTTTAACTATTAATTCTTACAGTAGCACACCCTCTATAGTGGGAAAGAATACATAAGAACTACATGAGAAATGTAGTTCAACATGAGAAAATCTCAACAAAATACTTAGACAAAATAAGTGCAAGATGATCTGCATCATAAACAAATACAGTGACACCTTTCTTTCTACTGTGTGTCACTTTATTGAGCTTTGAGGCTACTGCAATTCTTAGAAGACAGATCAATGAAGTGGAGGAACAAAACATGCAATAACGTTCACCAACAAAACAAAATGAACTACAGATATATGATACAAGAGAGATGAAACCCAAAAATGCTGTGTTCGGCAAACAAAACCAACATACAAAAGATCAAACATCATACAATTTCATTTTATGAAATCCAAAATGGGGAAAGCTACAGTCAGAAAAGAGATGCATGGTTTCCTGGGGCAGGGAACAAATAAGGATTAAGCTTAAAAGTACATGAAGAATCATACTGGGGTGATGAGCATGCCCTAAAACTGATTTCTGATGACAGTTGTACAATGTGATAATTTACCTTAAAATGCAATGAATTATACAAAATCAATGAATTGCACACTGAAATGGTGAATTATGTCACATGAAATATGCTTAAAACTTATTTTTAAAGATATGTATGCATATATAGTTTGACTTACATAATATTTAAAGTACAAAACAATAATAATATGTTGCTTAAGGTATAATGGAAACATGTAAGCATGAATAGAGAAAATATATACCACACTTAGAATAACAGTTGCTTCTTAGGAAGGCGGGAGAACAAGGGGAAGTAGAAGAAACTATGGCAAGCTCTGTGGTATTTTTATTTTCTTTTATATACATAAAAAAGATCTTAGTACATATGATTAAACATATGCTTATCTATTCTACTACTTTCAATACCATAAATTCACCAAATTATTTGGCCTATCACCCCCTTTTAAAAAAACATTATTAAGTGCCACCTTGACAATTAAAAAACTTGATCACCAGCCCCTAATCCAGGATAAAGTGCAAGTATCTGCTTTTGTAGACTCCATGGGTCACTCCAGCACCCAACATGGAGAAGGGGAGGGGCCGCTTTGAGAAACACTGTATGTTTATAAAGGTTGAAAATATTTCATGTTTTTTTTTAAAAATTAAAACAGAAAGGTACCCAACGGAAAGTAAAGAATACAAGAGTAACATCCCTATATAATGACAGAATTGAAAAATATACGCATGATCAGTCATCTACAACGCTTTTAAAAATAATTCACTGCCATCGAGTCGATGTGGTGAAATAGTCTTTTTTGGTTTCCTAAACTGTAACTCTTTATAGAAGTAGAGAGATTAAGAGCGGCTGTCATTTTCCAAGACGGTAACTCTTTCCTGAAGTAAAAAGCTCTGTTTTTCACCTGTGGAGCGTCTTGGTGATTTCTAACCACAAACCTTGGAATACAATTAATCAATAAATACTGATTATATGATTTCTATGTACAAGTTTATATAAATAAAGAGCAAAAATAAAAAGAACAAAAAGCTCCTACTCTTAAAAAAAGTTTGGGAAATATGTATCCACACACAGTAGTAAAAGTCCAGGACTGTCTGTGGGTTGGGAAACTTGGTTCTAATCCCCATTTAGATATTTATAAATGATAGAACTTTGTATTTAAGGAAAGTCATTCAATATCTTCTAGCTTCAGTTTCCTAATGTGTAAAGTAGGATAATAATGTTTACATTATCGAGGTATTGTTGAATACTATATTATACAGATAAATATGGACGACAAAGCTTCATTGCTTAGAATACAGTAAATATTCAATAGATCATTTTTTTCCGCTTAACAGGGCTGTTGTGTGAGTGAAATGAGAGGATGACCCATTGCACTACACGTGCCATTAAACCACTATTCAAAGATATATAATATCATAAAATCTTTTTAAGACCAAATTTACTTAATGGCAACAAATAACGAAGTACAAAGATATTATTAAAAACTGAGATAATCGGGCTGAGCCCCGATGGCGTAAGTAGTTGCGTGTGGGACTGCGGCCCGCAACCTTGGCAGTTCAAATCCAGCGGCGGTTCTCAGAAGCAGCACTGGGTAGCGCCCATGACCACCAGAGGCAGTGATGCCCACACAAAAAAAAAAACAAACCTGAGATAATCAGGAGCAGCTTTGTGGAAGATAACATTTTTGAAATACTGGAAGAAATTGGCTACACATTTAACAGGTCAGAACCGCATAAGTATCCCTGGGGTGGGGGGTGGGGGGTAGTCAAAAATGGAGCAGGGAATATGCTTGAAATGCTTGAATTGTCAACCTTTCGGTCAGCAGTTTGACACCTAAATCATGGGAAGTACTTAATAATCAATGGATTAGCTAGTCCTCTTCAACATTCTCAAAGAATTTGAGTCCGATTTGAATATACAACTCATTCCCCAAGCCTGACCAAGGTCAGCTATGTGTGCATGTATATAAAAGGGGAGTTGAACACAAGTAAATTTAAGAGAATGTTTAAGGGGGATAAGGGGTGCATCAACTTTGTTGTGATGAACTCAAGTGTTTGCATTACTAAACCGCTGGCACCCTGGTCAGCATAAAGTAGTAGCATCTCTTCAGCCTGTACCCCGTCTGAACTCCCTGACATGGCCCCTCTATCCAAATGACTGAACTGCAGCATGCCAGGAGGAAAGGTTCAGTTTGGCCATTCCACTGGGTACAAAGAATAAGCCAACCCGTATATCAGCTAAGGTACTTAATTTTAACATAAAAACTGCATTAAAATGTGCTGGAAAACTCGGCTTATCCGCGAGTATACACAATAAGTCATTTCAGAGGCAGGAACCAGAACAACCCTATGACCACCAAGAAGAATGAGCTAGGGGTGAACCACAGCTGAGATCCCTGTGGGCAGTGCCAAGCCCCTGAGACATGGCGGGGGGACTTTCTGGCCCCCAGAACAAGGAAAACTCAGTACCGTCAAGCTGGAAGCTGATTTCCAGAGTGGGGTGCCTTTGGGGCATTCACCAGCATGAAAGAAACTTTGTAAACTTGCCTGAGCCAGGCAGGGACCAATAGGCACATGGCTCTGGGTGAAAACCAGAAAGAGAGATGCTTGATGGCATAGCTGAAGAAAGTCGCGGTGGGCAATATCCCGTAGCATTTCATGACTTATTGCCCGCTAATTTCCTGAATAAATCCCATCGTCATCAGTATTGTGAGTTCTGTAGCACCACAGCAAGGGATTATCAAAGCCAACAGAGTGTCACAGGAGAGCAACTGGTATCAGAGTAAGGTGAAGACTGTCAGAGGTAGAGGTGTGCCTTACCACTGCCTTGTGAGAACTGCCCGAGAGCTGGTATGGAATTGAATTCTCTGTCCACTTTGGGTAGCCAGAGGAGATCGGATGTGCCCCCCCCCCCCACCATTTCCTCATTAACTATGAAAGAAAAGGTAGTCATTCAAAACTCTGTCTCGGCCACAACAAATAGGTTTAGCTGACATGTAAAAGAGTTGGCCTTAAGTAATGACTCCATAAAACTGAGAAAAGTACGAAGCTGCCTTCGGTTAAGCTAAGCAAGAAAGAATGCCATGCGTGACCTCATACCTGTAAGAAGCATAGGAAAGGGGATTAGGTGGACTCCACATTTGCCCCCCCGTGCCAACTCATTTTACATTCTCCTGAACTTGATCCCCTAGAGTTGTTAGTTGCTGAGGAGTCAATTCCAACAATTAGAACACTGTTATTAAATTAGGTGCCATTTGGTGAAGCAAGACCCTACAAACTGCTCCTAGTGGCAGTGGTTAAAATGCTCAGCAGCTAATGACACTGGGGTTCGAGTGTACCAAGCACCTCTACAGGAGAGAGATGTGTAGCAGGCACTCTGCTTCCATACACATTCCATCTTTGCCAACCCTTGGTCCTACAGAGTCATTAAGAGCCCGAATTAACTTGATGTCAGTGGGTTTGGTTTTAGGTTTGTGTCACTCTACTGCAATCTAGAAAATTGATATTAGTATTATATGCAACCTTTAAAGCAAACATTTTAAATTCAAATTGCTAACTTCATAGTGTCCAACAGCAACAAGAAAACAACCCACTTCCATTATTGTCATTTCCAACTCAAAACAACCATGTGCACTCTTGCATGCACACACACAGGCGACTATCATTCAGAAGGCTAATAGTCATACTAACCCCCCAAAATTGTATAATATGAATTAAATGTAAGACCAAGGTAAAATCTTCCACCCCAAATTACCATCTCCTCTTAAAAGTGGACCACTTACAGAATTTGGTTACTGTGCAAGTGAAGCCTTAAATCTGGGAAGGGCAGAGCTGGAAGGGGGGGAGGGGGAGGAATTGTAAGGCATAAGACAACATAATTCCAAAGAATAATGTAATCATCATAACTTTATTAAGATTTAAACCAAAACAAACACCATCATCAAGTCGATTCCGACCCAGAGTGATTCTATCTAAGATGTCTGAAGCTATACATCTTTAGGGGAGTAGGTATTTCTCCCATTGGAGAGGATGGCAGGGTTGAACTACCAACCTTATGGGTAGCAGTCCAATGCTTACCTGACAGACCCACCTGGGCTCCTTTATTGGGATTCAGCAGAAGAAAAAAAAAATGAACAAGTGTTGGTCATCAAAGACTACTGCTAATTTGATTCTACCCAAGTCCAAGGCAATAAAAACAAAAATCACAAGTTAAATCCAATGTCCTCTGTTAGACAGAAAGTAATTCTTTCCAAATGAATTGTTTTCTCAGAGAAAGAACTCTGAGAATGTCATTATTTCTATAAACCAGTACTATATTAGTTCAATCAATTTGAAGTTAAGCTCCAACTATGTGAGATTCTCTTAGACATTTTGTTGTTGTTGTTGTTGTTGTTGTTGTTGTTGGGCATCAATTCCCAGCCTTGCTCCTGGAGAGCTGCTACTGGATTTGAACCGCCAACCCAAAGGGCCACAGTCCTGCACACAACTACTACGCCACCGGAGCTCAGCCCCCTCTTAAGCATTTTTAAAAATCCACGAGGTATTCTGGTAGGGGCTTCAGAAAGTAAAAAAAAGTGGGAACCCAAACCCTGCCTTGAAGAGTAAAGATATAATTCTACACACAGACTTTATCATTCCTATGCTTCTTTTTCATCGACCTAATTGTCTTGACAATTATTAAAAGTTAGAGATAGGCATGTAAGTTCTCATTATATGAGA
>PVJH01024828.1:0-32496 GCA_004026705.1 Nesogale talazaci | reverse complement strand
TGGCAGTGCCTTGAAGGGTTTGAAATTTTGCATGTTATCATCATGAAGAGAATTAAAAGTACTTCCACAGGACAGAAAAGGTACAGTAGTCCCCAAGACTTGGGACCTTTGTGTAGAGTTGAGCGCGCGACTCTGGACCTCAGGAGACTCCAGCCCTCTTCCTAACCCTACATCAGGCTGCTGGGTGGTCTGCTGCCTCATGCCAGGACACCTCTCTGGCGCTTCGTTTTTTGACCTCTACAATGGGGAGGTTGGGATGCATTATCACGGTGAGCCTCGGGAGATCTTCACAATGACCGGAGGGCTGAACTTGCCGTCCAGGGCTAAGCAGGCTGCCCCACCCAGAACTGCCAATAAGCCCCGGAACTATGCTCTGTCTTGAGAGAAACGGCTCAGCGAGGGCAGGGGGTGTCAGCAAGACTGATGGATCACTCTGTTTCCTACAGGGAGATCCTGCCCCCAAGGCAGCGCAGGTCAAAGAGCTCACGGTGGTCAGTGAGAAATGAGAGTGAAGCCCGCGGTGCCCTGTGCTGACGTGGAGGGAGGTGAGAGCCCACGTGGAAAGGCACAAAACAGCGTGCAGTGAAGATGGAGCGAACCAACGGATTCCTATGGTAGTTCTTTGTGTCGGGGCCACGTAGCCTTGTGCTGTTTCATCCCTCCAGAAAATGAAAAACCAAGTGTTCTGAGTCCAAGTGGTGGTCGAGACGCAGCAGTCAGGGAAAGAGCATCAAAGTATTTGCTTCACAGAATGAATACACTTGACTAGGTGGAACCGCCTCCCTTCTGCTCGTTGCCTCTGTGTCTGGACACGGGCAGCCTGCGCTTTCCTCCATGGCTACTTCTGGGTCCCAGGGGCTCAGCTGGCAGCTCAATGAAGAATGACCGCTACAGTGTCCTCCCTTTCTTTGCTCCAACCTGCAAGCAGAAAGTTTATTTTTTCCTGTCCCTTTTTAAACCTGTGGCAGGGATGGAGACAGAACCATGAAACCTGAAAGGGAGTTAAAGTTCTGCAGGCATCCCTCTCCTTCGTCCTTGTCAAGGTCCTTGTGGCCTGAAGCCACCTCGGTTCCCCGCACGTCTCTCCTTCTGCTGTTGGTGCAATGTCTTCTTTCTATGGAGTCTTTGAAGCTTTGCTCAAGGGTTAGGCTCCTTCTCATCCCAAACCTCCCAGGTGGCAATAGGACTGTAGCTGTTTGGACAAGGACTTAAGGAAACCACGTTGGGAGTCCCCCTGCTTAGTGCGCTAGTGTGGGAGTGGGGGAGGAAGAAGCAAAATCCATACCAAGTTTCTTACTTATGGGTCGCTGAGAGAAGACCATGTAACAGCCCCTCTCTTCCTCCCTGCCTGGTCCTTCATTTCTGATATCCTGCAATGTCAATTATTAGCCACTTGCTTCTCTCTCAGAGATATGCGTTGCCTTGCTCTGGCCCACACTAGGCCTCAGCAGGCTGAGCTCCCCGTCCCACGTCTGGGTTCTGCCAGCTGGAAGTACTGGTGGGAGATCAGAGGATGGATGAGACCTCGGCGGTATTTTCTTTCATGCGGTCTCCCCACATGGGTGCCATGTCTCTATGACAAGCACGCCTGCCCTGTGGCCCCTTTTCTGCTGTCAGTTCTCATGGGGCTCTGGTCACACTCTTTCCTCCCCCCAGAACCTTTGGCTCAAGGTCTGTGAAAACTTCCCTCCAAATATCTTGCTATCCCTGTGCGTTCCCCTTCCTGAAGCAGCATCTTCCATCCTCTTAGTCTAAGGAATCGGGGTTCCCTTCCTCAGTGAGTGGTGCAGACAGCCCCCCAAACGATAATCCAACAGAGCCCCCCAGTGCAATGTCAATGCGTGAACCCAGAGCGCTCAGGGGATGCAGGTAAGTACTCAACTCTCCCGCTCACCCCTGCTAGGCAAAGGCCCTGCAGGCAAATAGTTCTAAAACTGAGGGTCACGAGGCGAGCTGTTCTGTGGTCAGGGAAAACCTCCTTGTGAGGGTTGGTCGTTCAGCCATTTTTTTTGAACTGGCTCCCGCAGAGTGGGTCCTGAAACCATTGGTCACTGAGATGCAACCTAATAATACACCACAGCACAGTACAGAAATGAACAGGAAGAACCAGCAAGGAATAGAAGCAGGGAATGAGATCTTCTGAAGGAGCTGCTTCCCCAACTTCCCATGGCTTGTACAGAGGAGCTCACCCTTCCATTGGTGGGGATCTAAGGTAATACCACTCCCATTTCACATGGTTGGCATCACCACCCACTTCCCTCGGTCTTGGGGCTGTCAGGAGCTTGATGAGAAAAGACCAGAAGCGGTGGTGGAGCAACAGCATCCACACACAAAATCCCACTGCCAGTGAGTCAAGTCCAACCCATAGCAGGGCCCCAAAGGTTTCCTGAGGCTTTGCAACCTGGTACTTGCCCAACCCTCCACTGTGATCGTTTCTCTGTGTGTTTCTTAATCATTTGATTTTAGGTTCTTATCACAATCCATCCATCGTGCCAAGCAATGTACATTTGTACATCTGTGGCCATCATCCTTGTCAAAACATTTTCTTTCTACTCGGTATCAGCTCATTTCCCCCCACCTCCCACCCTCCCTCCCTCATGAACCCTTGATAATGTATAAATTACTATTACTTTCAGGTCTTGCACTGGCCACTTCACCCACGTTTGTGTTGTCCATCCCCCTGGGAGGGGGTTTTACATTGATCTTCGTGAGCTTTTCTCCATTTCTCCCCTACCCTTCCCTTCCCCTCCTGGTACTGCTATTCTCATATTGGTCCTGATGGGGTCTGTCAGTCCTGGATTCCTGCATTGGCAGCTCTTCTCTGTACCAGTGTGCATGCTCTGGTCTAGCTGGGCTTGTAAGGTAGAATGAATTCTGTATTAAGTCGATGTCACATCAAGTGTTTGGGTTGTGTAAATTGATGACTCCTCCCTTCAAAAAGAAACAGCCCCAAGAATGAAAACTAACGTGAAAGTGAGAAAGCCGTCCTCGATAAGAGTGGGACCATCATTGTGGTCTAAACCTCTCTCAGTGACTCGCCGGCTTCCCTGGGCGGAGAAATTAGGAGACCTATGATGTCGGAGCCATCATCAAACCTACCAGAAAATTCAGCTTTTCTTACATCATTCTAAGGATGTCTTTCTAAGGGGGTGTCCTGAAGACTCAGGCCCCCAATCCATAGAACAAGGCTTCATTATGCTTCACTCCGTCCTGGGGGAGCACAGCTAAAAACAGGGAGGCAACAGGTACAGCCTCAGGTCATGCATATTTCTCACTAGACATCCAGAATCTATCTGTTCTCGCTTCAGTACACTTTTTCCTCAACAAACTAGATCTCACTGCCAGTGGGGCAATTCTAACTCATAGCAAGGCAAAGAAGACTTTCTGAGGCTTTGCAAATGTGACTCTCCCACAGAGTAGCAGGGGCGGGGTTGAACCACCAACCTTGTAATTAATAATAGTTCAGTGTTTACTCGGCATGACCTGGGCTCCCCCACCCTCCTTAATCTCTTCTTAAGGCCATGTCCAACTTTAGTGTTCTTGGTGGTCTGATTGTTCCCCTCATAAAAAATGAGGCGCAATATCTATGAAAACAAGGGAAGGCATGAACAGGGCACAGGTCAGTAAGCAGATGACAGGATCACGAGAACAAGGCTGTTATTGCAGCCAAGTGCTACTGTTTCCTTTCTATGTCATACAGAGACCTCACGTATCAGAGAAAGGAACTCTGTCTGGTCCTAAGACATCTTGAAAATGAATCGCTATGTTTAAGCCCATTACTGCAACCTATGTTTTGCTCCATCTCATGATGTTCGTCTTGTTTTTCACTGACCATCTATTTTACTAATTATGATCCTTCTCTCTAGAGATACCTCTCTCCTCATTAATATGTTCAAGTTGCACAAGATAGTTTCACCTGGCTGACTTGTCCCAAGCCATGCCCTTCTGTTGGTAGTCCATAGTATATTCTTCCCTGACGCCATAATTCAAAGCCATTAGCATTTCTTCAGTTGTCCAGCTTTTGCCTGCTGATGAAGGTTGGGACATACTTTCACTTGGAACACCTTACTTCTCATAGTGACATCTTGGTTCTCTAACCAGGTTCTTCGCTTGCTTGTTTGTTTCTGGCTGTAGATTTGCACAATGAAACCACTCGTCAGGTATGTTTTCTTGAGTACAGCTTCTGTGAATGTTTATTTTGGATCCAAATAAAACGAAATCTTTCACAATGTCAATCTCTTTTCTATTTATACGCTGTTGTTTATTGATGCAGTTGTGAGAATTCTTGTTTCTTTATGTTGAGGTTTAAACACATTTCTAGGTAAAAACACATTCCTGGTATTCTATGATTTCATTGAAGATTCCACTGGTATCAGAAATGATTGCTATCCCTCAGTCCATAACCTCTTCTGAGTCTGGTCTAGCTTTCTGGATCTTCCTGCCACATACTCGTTACAGCCGTTTTTTGAAATACCCTTAGCAAAATTTCCACTCATATTTGATACTGTTTGAAGACAACAGAGGGATAAATAGAACTTAAGAAGCTGAAACAGGATTTGGGGAAGTTCAAGGTGAAACCAAGCAAGGGCAGACATTCTGATTCAGTTCAGTCATTCTAGGGGCAGCATTGTAGGAACCCTGGTGGTGTGGGGGTTATGTGTTGGACTGTGATCTGCGTGGTTGGCAGTTCAAAACCAGCAGCCCCGTGGGGGGAGATCGGACTTTCTGTTCCAGTAAGCAGCCTCAGACTCAGAGACCCACAGGGTCTCCATGAGCCAGCATGAACTCAGGAGGAGTTTCCTCCGACTAAAATGGTCTAGCTCAATCTTTTACAGGAGAAGTAACCTCTTTCTGGGGTACCCCATGCCTGACAGACCCACCCCCCACTGAAATAGGGGTGCCCATTACTCAATAAAGTAGTCATTTACCAACACAATTGTAAACTTTGGGAGACATTCACTGCACCTGTCTACTGAGTCATGGGATACTCATTAACTTCTGCACTCCTGGCCTCAAATGGAGTCATGCAGGCCCGGAAGATGGGGCTCAGAAATGACATTTTTAAAAGTAGAGATAAGGGTCTAAACTTGCTCCGATTAACAATGACACCCAGACATTATTCCATTCAAACCACAAATGCATTTGTTAAAAAAAAAAGCCACTAGCACCCACAACCACCAGAGGCAGTGATGCCCACAAAAACAAAACACAAGTGCTATAAAAGACATGATCAAATCAAACTTCTCATAGTCACCCTGGACAATGGACACCTTGTCCACATCCCCTTTTCTTAGAATTTCATGTCAATGGTGGTGCAGTTATCTATACTCTGAGGGCCTGTGTCTATGCCAGGAGTGAGTTCATAGACCTAGAAGATGCCCTGTGTTCATTCCTTGTGTCAGTACCTACACACACACACACACACACACACACATCATGCCCATAGACAGAGAGCACATGCATGTATAAGTTAGGGGATGGACTGTGAGTTCTAAAAGGGCCTTCTTCCCTTTGGAGTTCAGCTTCTTCCTTCTGTGTTTGGGGAAACTCAGGTAAAGGGAGGGGAAAGTATCATAAAGTTCTCTTTCTTAGTCCAACATATCATGATCCGGACTCCCAGCCGTACGGAATGCAGTGGTGTGTTCTCTGTGGGTGCATGACTTCTCAGGAGACAATGACTTTCCTGAGGTGAAGCTCCAGTTGGTGGGGAGGCCTCCGTAGTATCTGTTTGAACGCTGACTCCGAAAATCTGTCCTAGGAGTGCAGCCTTCCCTGCTCCAGCTCAGCACAGCTTTCCTGCTGGGGATTAGCTGTTCCGCATCTTGGGCAGGAAATGAGTTCCTTGATGTTTATTGTGGTCAAATCCTAAAAATGCAGTCAATACAGCGGTAAAGGCTGGATAAGCTGATGTCTCGTTACTAATTCATGAAGCACTTTGCAGTCCACCACTGTCCATATTGAGATTGATGGAAGCTGAAAAAGAAGTGCAAGTTAAATTATGTCTTTGATAACTTCTACTTAACTGGCCTGTCAGGAACCAAGAAGATTAAACATTTGTGATTTATTCCCATGTTAATCTCAACACACACACACACACACACATGTGCACACACACATGCACTCACACCAGCTAATGAGAGCCTGCAGCAGACTGTATCTCAGATGCAATTCTAACTGGTTGCAGCGTGAAATCATGGAAAGGTCAGCTCCGAGAGGCCATACCCAAAGCTTCATTATTTCTGTTTGTTTGTTCATCCTTTCATTCACTTGCTCATTCATCCTGTCCTCATCAGGGTCTCGTGCTGGGCAAGAAGGTGATGAACCCAGAAGGACAAAGTTTGCTCATTTGAAGGCAAACAATTCGGCAATAAATAATCTAAATGTGCATTTGAAGCAATTCATAAGAGCTCTCATGGACCAAGCAGCCTCATGCAAACCAGCTTCTCTTTCTCCATGAGTCAAAGATAAAATGGAGGTGCTTGATTGCAGCTGCTTCCTGACATTGACTCTGCACCGGGCCCTACACAGGGATTTGCACATGAATTGTCTTATTTCATCCTTACTAGAACCCTCTGAGTTAAGCACAACTATTTTTCCCTTTTACAAACCCAAGATATGAGGTTCAATGATGTCACACAACTTGCCTGCAGGACAATGTATTGCTGCCACTTGCCCTTCTAGCCACAGTCTTGTAGCTCCCTCAAAATAATTATGTGAGGTCCTTGTGGTCTGTCAGGGGGATTGTACAGCATACTGATGCAAATAGGGTACAGGAACCCCATGTAGAGGATCAGTCCATTTTGCCATTCCACTATGGGTAAAGGCATTCCAACGCAGAGAGGAGGACTACACTAGCATTAAGAGGAAGAAGAGTCTAGAATAGATTGTCTCCTTTGGACTGGGACTCCCTGAGCTGAAAACCAACTAGATTGGGGAGAAGGGGTTTAATGCTAGAGAACCAAAACCTTTCAGGCAACACCAACACAAGACAGCAGGAGCCAGGGAACCAGTGCAAGGTGGCTCCATGGTTTCCCAGCTCATAGAGCAAGATTTCTACAGTGGGCTTCTTGGGCTTGGAGCAAGAGAGCTGAATGACTTCATGCAGGAAAGTGCTGGAAGTGTAGGGTTCCCCCAGGTACTTACTAGGGGACTAACAAGCTTCTTTAGAAGTCTCAGATTAAAAGTGAGGTCCCAGGCCAAGAAGGAGGGCCCCAGTAAGAGCAGCTTAGAATAAAGTGTTCTCATCAAAGAACTGTATCCTAAGTTGTTCTTAATACTTTGAAGTTGATCGTGAACTTGATTATAGCCTGTCACATCCCTGACAAAACTGACCCCTGTAAGTCTAGTCTGTGAGTTCTGTGTGGCCACTGCAGTGAATCGTCAAAGCCCACAGAGAAGTAGAGAACGCCAGGGGATGATGACTGATGTCAGGACAGAAAGCAGAGTGCATATCTGACCCAATCCCAGGGGATCTGCTTTGGGGTGGTGTCGGTGATGATTCTGAAGTCAGAGGACCTCTGACCCCATGTGCTTTTATGCTGCCCCAAGCCAATTGACCACAAGCAAGCATTCTAAGTCCAGGGGACTGAACCTCAAAGACCTTGTTCCCAAACCACTACCCTGAGTGACACCCTGGGGAGTCTTCACATGCTGGCATGTTGGCTAGTTGAGTGGTGTTCTGAGATTCTGAACTGTTCTGGATCTCAGTGGCCCCTGGCTGATTTCCCAGAGACAGCTTACTGGGGCCTTTTGACTACTTTTCTTCTAGAATATCAGTATAAGATGTTGTTCATGTGAGAGAAACTTCTCTTAATAGTCTTTAAGTTCTCCCAAAGACGAATATAGAACCAGAGCAATATCAGGAGAGGAAAGAGAATGAAAACTGGCAGCATCTTTTATACTGAGCCCTTGGTACTGGTGAATTGGAAGTATCTAGGTAACTCCCAATGGGAACAAAGGTTTTAGGTTTGCTAGATCTTCTAGACCCTTCTAGGTCTTCTGAGGGCCCTTCACTCTGTTTAAAATTTCTTTTGGACAAAGGAGGTGATCACATTCACTCGTATTTCTCTTACCTTCTCACATCACAAAGTATCCACAAACTGGTGTCTCAGGTACTCCCGCACACATACTCATAGGTTGTTCACCAGCCTGTTTCACGGGGCACTAACATCAGGTGACGGACTTGTTTTTTTTCCTCAACTTCTTCATTGGGAAATTGATGAAACACACAATCAAAATGTACTGGTGACTGGAATGCAGACGTTGAAATCAAAGATAGTCCCTGCAACGTATGACCTTGGTGAGAGAAATAAAACTGGAGATGGAGTTTTAGAATCTTACAAGACTCATGATTTTGTCATTGTAAACATGTTTCAACAGCCTACATGGCAACTAGACATGAAGGCCTCACGGAGTGGGATAGACGGGGATTAAATTACTATATCAGCGCGAAAAGACGATGGAGGCACTCAATATAATCACGCAAAACAAGGCTAAGTGAGCTTGCTCAAGTTTGGGTTGAAACTAAAGAAAATCAAAACACATCCACAGGAGCCAAAGCGTTGCCTAGCATGTGCCGTGCCTGAATCTAGAGGACATCTAAAGTATGGGGCTGTGTATTGACCACGAATGAGCAAAACCCAGAAAAGCTGTGGGATGACATTAAGAACATCAGACATGAGGAAAGCACAAGGGCCTCAAAAGGACAGGAAACAGAAAGACAAGATGGCTGTGAGGCTAGCGTTTGACACGTGTTCTTCAACAGAGAACTTAAAACTACTAAAAAGAAATGATGAGGTGAAAGAACTGTGCGGAAAAAGTCAAAGGGCATCTTGAGTGGATTTAAGCATTATAATGAAATGTACGAAGACCGGGAGTAGCAAGTCACACACTCCAGATATCTCAAGCTGAAAGTGTTGATGGAAGATTTCAAGCCTCACGTCAAAATATTGAAGGATCCTAAGGACAAAATATTGAATGATGCAGGAAGAGTCAAAAGAAGATGAAGGAACCCACAGAGTCACTGTATACAAAAGAATTGGCTGACATTCAACCATTTCAGGAAGTAGCAGATGAGCAAGAATTGATGGTTCAAGCTACACTGAAGTTATTATCAAAAAACAATGATCCAGAATAGCAGATTTAAAAAAAAAACACATAGATTCAGGAATGGACTTGGGGCTCCCCCTAAATCTGAGCTCCAATTGAAGACCAATTAGCTCTCAACATCATGACCCTGCTTGAAACTTGCCCTCAGAAATAGAATACATCGTATATGGGTGTCTGTAGCCAAGTGTGGTGAAGACATTAAATGGTGCCCAGCTCTCAGATAAAATAGCATCTAGGGTCTTAAAGGCCTGTTTCCAAACAAGCAGCCATCTAAGTGAGATGTCAACTAAGTCCATCTGGGAGAAGCGTATCAACATCAGTGGAAATCACATATTCTGAAGCTGAAGGAAGGAATAGTCTCAGAACCTAAATTGTGAGATTCTGGTTTGCAAAAGGCTGTGGATGATGGTGGAAGCCCAAGATACATTTGTGAGATCTATCAGGAAATAAGCCTCGGATGATTTCCCTTTACCCACAATAGAGGGGTGGGAAGAAACTGGTTACCAAACAAAGAGGACCGGAGAGATGTGCATAGAAAATCAAAATGGTAAACTTGACTTTAACAGTTACAGCCTTGTCAGTTGAGTCTCTCCTTTGATATATATGGGGCCTGCCCTGGGTTTCAACATTTTCTGTTCTGTTTTGTTTTCCTTTCTCATCTTGGGGTTTATCTCTGAAGTGCTTTGTCATTCAAGGTAGGTCTTTTGAATTTTTGTTATATGTTTTTCTGTTTTTTTGGTGTATGAAATCAAGACACCCAAGGTTTATGAACCTATAGAAACAATTTTCCTCTAGTTCTTTAATACTTTCTATCCCCCAGACCCACTATCATGACCCTAATTTTACCTTACTCATTTGGCATACCAAAGTATGTACACCACAGGTACAGGTAAGAGTTCACAACACAGGGAATACAGGACATATACACCCCTCAGGACCAAAAATGAGAGTAGGGATACTAAGAGGGGAAAGAGAAGAAGGGGGAAGTGGGAAGTGGAGGGAAGGAGGGATCACAATGATCTATATAAGACCCCCTCCCAGGAGGGTGAACAACAGAAAAGTGGGTGAAGGGAGACAGCAATTGGTGTAAGAGATGACAATAATAATAATTTATAAATTATTAATGGCTTGTGAGAGAGGAAGGGGGAAAAGAAGCTCATACCAAGGACTCAAGTAGAAAGAAGATGTTTTGAAAATGATGATGGCAGCACATGTACATATGTGTTTGATACACTTGAAGGATGGCTGGATTGTGATAAGAGCTCTAAGAGCCTCTGATAAAATGATTTATTTTTTAAATCAGGAAGTGTGCTCATCGGGGTTGTATTGTTGCACCACGCTTATGCAATCTAGTCTAATTAGTGGCTCTGGAGTTGGTTACCCCCTCAGTAACCCCATGCACAGCAGAGGGAAACGCTGCATGGTCCCGCACCATCCTCACAAGGGTTCCTGTGCTTGAACCCTCTGCTCCAGCCACTGTGTCGGTCTGTCTTGTAGAGGGCCTTGGTGTCTTCCCACTGTCCCTCTACTTTGCCAGACATGATGTCATGTTATCAGAAGAGATTCATGCTTGGTAAAGTAGCAGGCCAGTGACAAAGAAGGTCCTCGAGAGGATGGGTTGACGTGATGGGTGCAACATCCTCAAGCATCACAGCAAGTGTGAGGATGGTGCGGGACCGGGCACTGCTTCTTTCCACTGTGCATCTGGTTGCTATGACTGCGGACCAACTCGGGGGCGTCTAACAACAAGAGCCACAAGGTGACCTCTTAAAAAGAACTAGGCAGGAGGGTCCACTGCACTCCTTTTCAGGGCACTCGATAGAGGCAGCCAGGCTCTCAGGGCTGGCTGTTCAAGTGGCCTCTCAGTCTCCTGGACTAATTGTTTCTGTGCATCTCTGATTTCCTCAGTTTTCTTTGCTCTCAATGGGGGAAACTGAGAGTTGCCCTGATAAGCTTTGAAGAACACAGACACTACTGACGAAGGTGGTAGCTGTTTTAAGATCTTGCGAAGGGTGCAGAACTCTTCTCTGGTTTTATTTGATTGTGCTGTGCTGCTTCAGGATATTATTATCCCCTATTATTTATTTGCTATCTTTGTTATTATATTATTTCTCCTAAATTCCACTTCCCATTTCTATTTCTCCCCGTCCATAGATGTGTTTTCTAATGTGTTTATTATTGTCATGAGATATTCAAGTTTCCTTAAAAACACGTAACATTGCTTCGTTTGTTTTTATAATTCAGAATGTTATAAATCTCATTGCTCTCTCTTCAACGCTGTGTTATTAAGATCAATTTGCATTACTTTATGTAAATCTAATTTACTATCACTGGCAACTGCATAGTTAGGTTTTTGCTGTTTTTTTTCCCCTCTTTTTTTCCTAAATAGATGTATAGACTTTTTTTTTTAATCTATTCTCATAAGAGAGCAACCTTGGGCTGCCTCAAACCTCTCCTTCATAAATAATGCTGTAAGGAACACATTTTTAAAAATATGTTTTCGGTAGATAGTCTTTGTCAAGACTAGAAAATTTCCTTTTATTCTGGATTTGTCAGAGTATTTTTTAAATGATGAATAGCTGCTTCCCTTTATCAAATGCTTTATATGCATCTACTGAAAGGAGTATGCAATTATTCTCTTTTATCTTATTAATATGTTGAATTGCACTGACAGATCTTTCTGATGTTTTCACCTTTGGTTGTGCACCTTAAATAAACCCAACTTGGTATTATGTGTTTTAAAGGGTATAGAATTATTATATTTGGCCAGTTAATATATTTATTATTTTCACATCTCTGTTCAAAAGTGAATTTGCCATACAATCTTATTTGACTCAATTGTTTTCATTCAGTTTTGACATCGGGGTCATATTATGATATGAACTGATTTTCTTGTTTCTATTTTTCTATAGCAATTTTTAATATATTAGGATAATATATTCTTCAGAAATATTATTGAGCATAGCTATATAACTGAGCATGAGTGGGAGGGGGTTGGCTTTTACAAGTATGATAAAATAGTTATCACACAAGACTACTGTTTAAAGTAGTCTTAAGGGTACAAGTTAATTATAAATCATATTTTCTATGCTAGACAACTGTCACCATTGTCCATTTCAACAAAAACACAAAAAGTCTAGTGGAATAAAATTAAGAATAGAGAAGTAAACATGCATTTATGGCCCATTGATTTTTAACAAGGGTAATAAGCTTATTCACTAGGGAAAGACTAGTCTCTTTAATCAATGGTAGTGGGGCAGCTGGATGTCTACAGGAAGAAGAGTAAACCCCTGATCTTACATTATATGTGAGACTGGATCAAGGGCCTAGCTAAAGAATTAAAATTCTAGGGATAATACTATAGAATCTAGCTTTTTATAATAGGTTCTTAGCTACGGTATCAAAGCATGACCAACAAGGGAGACACACTGGATTGAACCAGAGTCTTAAATAGTTTGTGTCCCAAAGGACTTCACTGACAAAGGAAAGAGCTAACTTACAGATTTGGAGAAAAATATTGGGAATCATAGATCTGATGTAGGTTTGATACCCGGAATATATCAAACACACATCGAATGATAACAACAACCTCTCCCCTTCAACTTAACAAGACCCATTGAGAACGGACATTTCTCTAGACAAACACATTGAAAGATGCTTGCCACTGTCTTTAGGGAACTACAAATCAAAAGGATGATAAAATTCCACTGTTATCCCCTATCATTATGTATTTAACAGTGCAACTTCACCCTATGGAGGGGGACTAGTACCATTAGAGAGAGAGAGAGAAAGAGAGTGAGACCAGCAGATGGACACAGAGAGAGAGAGTATAACAAATGCTGGTGAGAGTACGGAGAAATTAGAACCCTGGTAGATTGTAAAGAGATGCAGATGCTGTGGGAAACAATTTGGCAGTTTATAAAAAATTCAGACATCAAATTACCATATGGCCCAGCAATTCTACTCCTAAATATATATTTAAAAGCCTTGACAGCAGGGACTTACACAGATACTCACACACCGATGTTTAATGTTTACTGCAACAGTATTTACAATAGCCAAAATGTGGAAAAAATCCAAATGTCCACCAACAGATGAATGGATAAACAAAATGTGGTACAGACACACAATGGAATATCATCCGACTCAGGAGAAATGAAGCTCTCATACATTATAGAATATGGATGAACCTTGAAAACCTTAGGCCAAATAAAATAACTCGGATCCTGAAGGGCAAATACTGTATAATCTCACTAGATATGTAAAATAGCTAAGAAAGAAAATAGAGAGAGGACATGAGGGTTTCTTCTACTGGTGCAAGCATCTTTATTCAAGGAGACCATTCTTTCCCTCACTACTTGTCTGTCCCTTTGGCAGACCGTGGTCGCTTGCCCGTCACTGATGCCAAAAGTTATGCCAACCGGTATTTCAAATAGTTGGATGGTCAGCTACGATGGACAGGCCTCGACAGAGCTTTCAGACTAAGAGACTAAGAAGAAGGTTGAGGAGGTCGTGCTGAGGGATTAGTCGCTGAAACCTTATAAAGCGGAATGGAAGACAGCTGTGTATGTAGTGCCAGAACCCAGCCCCTCAGGCTGGAAGACAACCGATACAAGGCAGGAGAAGGGCTGCCTCCCCAGAGGAGAGTGGACCTTAATGACAAGGGTGGAGCAAAATTTCTGGTACCTTCATTTACTGATGTAGATGAAGGTTCACAAGGAAAAGGAACAGTTGTAAGCATCCACTAGTACTTGGAATATGGAATGTGCACGGCGTGAATCTAGGGAATGTGGAAGTCATTATAAATGAAATAGACAAATGAAACGCATGAATCTCAATATCCTAGACATTCGTGCGCTGAAATGGACAGGGAGGGGCTACTTTGAATTGGACAGTCATGCGGTGTACTGTGATGGGAATGGGAAATTGAAGAGGACTGGGGTCATTAAAGAGGACATTTGGGGACCTGTGGCAAGATGGCGAGCTAGGCAGGTAATGCTGCACAGATCCTCTACAACACAGACTAAAGGGAAAGCTAGGGAAGTGATTAAACACCATCTAGGAGAGAAGTCAAGCAAACGTGTCAAGAGAGAAGACAGACAAGGGGATCGTCAGATGCTGTGACACAGAATGACATGGAGTCAGCAGGCTGACAGCACTTACTCAAACTGTGAGACAAGTGTGCTCCTCCCTCATTCCCCCCCCCCCCAATCCTTCGAGGGACCAAAAGGGTGGCCAGCTCCCACCTGAGAGGCGGAGGTATACGTGCAGGAAGGAGACAAGGCTCAGTCAGAAATGAAAAGTACAGAAAGGTTTGATTGGAAAAGTAGCTCCCAGGTGGGTTTGGTAACTCATTAAGTTAGGCTAGAGAAGCTGCGCCTGGCATTGGGATGGTGGGCTATAGATAAACACACACACACACACACACACACACAGGTGTGCACGCTGAAGCAATAAAAGAGAGGTTTCTTGTGCTGCGTTTGTAAGTTTCAGGTTGGGGTAATGACCTGTTGGGAAATCATCTCTTTTTTTCACACTTGTTTCTTGGAATGTTAAAGGAGGGAGTCTCCATGCCTTGCCCAGGGAGACGCTGTGTCCTACCTGGGGAGATAAGTTCTATGAAATGCCAGAGGAAGAAGTGATAAAGTTCAGCAGGTCGTTCATCTTCTTGTGAGGCTGATACAAAGGGGTGCAAAGGGCTGCCTGGCCCAGGGGCAGCCTGGTGCAACCCTAGCCCATACGCCACCCTCATTCACCCATGACAGGCCACCATATCCGCTGCCTAGGTCCCTGCACTGCCTAGGTCCCTGCACTGCCTTGGTCCCTGCACTCTGATCCAGCTCCTGGCACACCACCCCGGTGTCTGCAAACACATGCATGCTGCCTCATCAGACAAGCAAAACATATGGGAATCAGTCCCTGGGCACCCTGTCTTCAACCAGGCAACCCGTCTCCAACGGCCTTCTAGGCCCAGACATTTCTCCAGTGTATAAGCACCCTGATCTCAACCACCCTCTGAGCCTGCAGCAACCGCTTTCAGGTCACACCCACTGATTCCCCACAATGTCGAAGTGGACAGGAATACCTTCCAGGACCAGGTGTCCGATGCTCTCCCGCATCCCCACCTGTGACCCCTGGCTGGCAGAAGGCATCACTACCACCAAGTGCCCGGCCCCCTGGTTTTCTCCCCTCCGGGCCCTGGCTTTGTCCCACTTTTCTCATTTCTTTTAAAATTCTATTCTCCCTTATCTATTATGCTGTCTTTTGCTGATTTCCTCTTTGCATTTTCTTTCTTCTGTCTCGCCGTTTCCTCTTACTCTTCTCTCACTGTTCTTTTGCTTCCCTTCCCCCTAGTCTTACAATCGAAGTTTCCCTTTCTTTTTTCTACCCTTGTTTCCATTTTCATTCATTTAAAAAAATTTCTTGCTGTCGTTTGTCTGATTTCCCTCTTATTTCCTATATTATTTATTTTGTTATTATTGCTAGGGTTCCCCCATTTTCTAATTTTTCCTTTCCTTTATGTCACATGACAGAGGACAACCACTATGCTGAGGGGAAAAAATTAAATAGCTACTGCAGTGCATAGAAATCTGTCAGAAATTCAAGCTCGTTTCAGGAGAGAACCTGCAATGAGGGATACCATCAGATATTTGTTAAAAGCAAAGAATATCCATAAGATGCTTATCTGTGATTTATTGACTGTGTAAAGGTATGTGATTACACAGATCATAACAAACTACGAATAGTATTGCAAAGAATGGAAATTCCAGGTGACTTCATTGTGCTCATGTGGAATCTGTACATAGATCAAAAGGTAGCCCATCAAAAATAAGAAGACGATACTGACTGGTTTAATATAAGGAAAAGTGTACATCACGGTTGAAATCTTTCACTACATCATCCATTTTAATTTTTATGATAAGCATATCATTTGAGAGGCTGCACTTAAGGAAGAAGCAGCAGCCTCAAGAGGAAAGCTCATGAGCAATCTGTGATGTGCAGACGATACAACCTTCCTTTCTGAAGATGAAGGAGACTTGAAACGTTCACTGGTGAAGACAAAGACCCCACCTTCAGTCTGAATCACACATCAATGCGAAGCAATAACAAAGCCCTCACAACTGCACCAACAAACACTGCCATGATGAACCAAGAAAGGATAGAGGTTGCCAGGGAGTTTTGTTTTGTTTGGATCCACAATCAACGCTCAGTAGTTCAGAAATCAAATGATGGATTGCCGTGGGTAAGGCTGTGACAAAAAAAAAAACTCTTTAAATTATTAGAAAGAAAGAAAGAAATAATGTCACTTTGAAGATTAAGGTGGGTCTGAATCAACCCATGATCGTTTTAATGGTCTCTTAAGCAACTGCAAGCAGGACAACAAAGATGGAAGACTGAGGAAGAATTGAAGCATCCTAAATGTAGTGTTGATAAAAAGGATTAAAAGAACCTGGGGCTTCTTAAAGAACACAGAAGAAATACAGCCAGAATGCCTCTTACAGGTACGAATGGTGAGACTTGGTCTCACATACTTCAGTCATGTGATCAGGAGGTACCAGTCCCTGGAGATGACAATCATACTTAGCAGTCGAAGGTCCAGGAAAAAGAGGAAGACCCTTGATGAGATGGCTGCACGGGTCCCAGCGTGGCAACAATTGTGAGGGTGGCCGAGAACGTGGAGATGCTTTGTTCCTTAGTGCAGATGGTTACTTGGAACTGACCAGACATTACCTATCAGCAATGGCAACGTTCTTCCCCCTTGAACGGACTTGTGACCCTTGTTGAAAATGGACCAAACGCATATGATCCACAACTCTCTTCCATTGGGCTAAGCGCCGATTCTAGTACAGGGACACATTGTTTTGATGGTTCTTCTTCTTATTTGATGGTTCTCCTTTTGTCCTGTGTCATCCCTTTGGTCCTGGGCCCCTGATGACCCCTGCACAACAGGATGACACTTGATGACCCTGTCCTTTGCCATCTTCAAAATCAGCAGCAGATGAGACCTTTGTGATACACGGGGTGTTGAAAGGATGCTTTGATTACTGCAGCTTCATTGTATGCTTTGAAACTGGGAAGGATGAGGCCGCCTTGATGCCTCTTTCTTCTGTATTGTTCTGGCCCTTTCGGTGGTGACCCTGGGCAACTGGAAACCAATGTCAAGAGGAGTGATTGCTGGGCTCCCCAGGCTGCTTGATTAGAGGCCTGTCACACCTCTACGGAGACCACTGATGTATCTTCTCCCTGTCTTATTTCCCTTTATGCACAAGCACACTCGCTAATTTAGACGGATTGACGAAGAAGGGCTCTGAGCTAGGAAATCTTGGAAGGAAAAATAAGGCAGTTATTGTTGCTTCCCAGGCACTGCAGGAAGTCCACCGAGGTGCACGGAGACCGCCGCCTCACAGGCCAGCCGTGCTGGGTCTGATGAGTGTCTAATGAGTGGATGAGAAAAACAATTATAGAAACAGTACAGGAGACTAGGGGCTCTGGCTTTGGAGAACTCATTTGGGTTCAAATGTTGACTTCACTTTTCACTGTCATTGTGACCTTGGGGGGGAATCAAGAAATACCCCCCCATTCTCCTTTGCCATGGGCAGTAGCATCGCAAGGATTGTGGCAAAGAGTTGACATCGCCCCATGCTTGTGACTTACTAGCACAGAGCCTGGCACTTAATAGTAGCTCAAAATGTTTGGTATTATTAGTACTGTGTCAGTATGCTGCTGTATAATTTGGGCATGTAAACAGAGGAGGAAGTGCCATCATTTTTTCAACCAGAGTATGTATATTTTAAACAGATTCTGTCTGTGGTTTATCCAAGGAGTCCCTGGCATGAAAACAGTTAAGAACCTTGTGACTAACTGAATGGCTGACAGGCCAGCCCCCCTAAGAGGAGTCTGAGAAGAAAAGCCTAGCAATCTGCTTCCCAAAGGTTACAATCATGAAACACAGGCAGCACATTTCTGCCTGGACACATGCGGGCTGCACTGAGTTAGAATCGATTTGATGGCCAGTAGTTACCAGCTACAGAGTTCATCAAGGCAGGGGAAAATATGAAAAGTGGCTTCTGATGGGCGGATGTAGCGCACAATTTACGGTGTTTAATCATCATTTTTTAAAAATGCGTCTAAACAAAATACAAAGTTCTTTCTCACAAAGTAAATCATAATTAAAGAAGGAGATGGCAGCAGATTGTTTCTAGGCTTCTATATTGACTTGGAGTTTGCTTCATGTAAGCAAACAAAACAAAACTCACGGAAAAACAAAACTCACTGCCATCGAGCCGATGCTAACTAATACCGACGTTGTAAGACTGGGTAGAATTGGTCTGGTGGCATGTGCTTGTTATATGTGGGGCTGCCAGCTGCAAGACCAGCATTTGAAACTGCCAACTGCTCCTTGGGAGAAAGATGGGGCTTTCTACTCCCCCAAAAGAGTTTCAAGAATCCATAGATTAAAAGCAAACCCTTCATTGTATTGGTTTCCGTGGTTTAGCAACATGGGTTTGTGGGTGTGTCTGGGCAATTGAGTTCATGCTTTATTTGGAATATCTTTTCCCTCTCCTAGTTCTGTGAGTATTTCCTGGGGTCTTCAAAGCCTGTAAGCAGTCAACCAGTCAAGAAACAACACTTGGTCTTTGTTTACCTGGCCTGGAGAGCAGGAGAAGAAATGGACTGCAGCTTCATTGCTTCTGTGAACTACTCTACCTCCATTACCAGATCAGAAGAAATACATGGTGCCTAGCAACCATTGCTGAATGGTTTGGAACCAGTAGATGTATTCTGATAAAAAAAGGAAAATCATCAGATAGAACTTCACATTTATATGGATTCTGGATTAATGGCACCGTCAAGATGGAGGAAACTCTTAAATCCAATGGCTAGAAATAATCTTTAAACCTTGAATCAAAACCATTTCATGAAGCCATCCTTAAACTAAAAAATAGTTTAGAACATTAATAATAAATAAGTGTTTGAGGGGGTGGTGGGGGAAAGGAAGTCGGTGTTAACAAACCCAAAGACAAGGGAACAAGTGATCTAAAATCCGTGTTGAGGAGGGTGTAAGAGGCCTGGTAGAGCTTGATCAAGGGCAGTGTAACCGGGAGGAATTACTGAAATCCAAATGAAGGCGGAGCATGATAATGAGTCAAGAGAAAAGGACATAGAGGAAAGAAGTAGGAGGCAAAGGGTATTTATAGAGGTCTAAATACAGGGATATACATATGTAAATATATTTATATATGATGATGGGAAAATATATCTATGTACATATATTTATAGGTTTAGTATTAAGGTAGCAGGTGGACATTGTGCCTCCACTTAAGTACTCCCTTAATGCAAGAACATTTTATTCTATTAAACTGGCATTCTATGGTGCTCACCTTCCCAACATGATTGCCGAAGACAAAGTGAGTGCATAAGCAAATGTGGTGAAGATAGCTGATGGTGCCTGGTCATCAAAAGATAGAGCATATGGGTCTTAAAGGCTTGAAGATAAACAAGCGGCCATCTAACTGAGAAGCAACAAAGCCCACATGGAAAAAGCACACCAGCCTGTATGATCACAAGGTGTTGATGGGATCAGGTATTAAGCATCAAAGAAAAAAAAGATCATATCATTGTGTATGAAGGGGAGTGCCGAGTAGGGACCCAAAGCCCATCTGTAGGCACTGGGCATCCCCTTACAGAAGAGTTTCAGGGAGGAGACGAGCCAGTCAGGGTGCAGTGTATCATTGATGAAACATGCAACTTTCTTCTAGTTCTTAAATGCTCCCTCCCCTGGCTCTATCATGATCCCAATTCTACGTTACAAATCTGGATACACCAAAGGATGTACACTTACAGATAGGAACTGGAAACACAGGAAATCTAGGACAGATGATATTTTCAGGACCTGTGCTGAGAGTGGTGATACCAAGAAGGTGAAGGGGAGGTGGGGTAGAAAGGGGGAACCAATTACAAGGATCTACATATAACTCCCTCCCTAGGGTGTGGACAATAGAAAACTGGGTGAAGTAAGACTTCAGACAGTGTAAGACGTGACAAAATAATAATAATTTATAAATTATCCAGGGTTTATGGAGGGTGGGGGACAGACAGGGAGGGGGAAAATTAGGAACCGATACCAAGGACTGAAGTAGAAAACAAATGCTTTGAGAATGATGATGCCACCAAATGTACAAATGTGCTTGACACAATGGGTGGATGGATGGATGGATGGATGGTGATAAGTTAAATGATCCTTCAATAAAATTATTTTTTAAAAGAAAAACAAAGACAACAAAAGTTTGTTGTGAGTTTTTATAAAGAGTTCTCTATATGAGTATAAAGTGGTAAGAGTTCATCCAAAGCAAGTTGACAATTAGAAGGAGCAGAAATCCATGCCCATGTGAAATACCAGGGATAGAGATATAGTTACTGTATGGGGGGGGAGGGGGTTGGGAGTATGCTGTCAATGCTATTGAACTATTGATGTACAAATTACAAATGGATGTAAGTTTGGCTGTGTATAATGCTACCAAACATACATAAAATAGTATTATGGAAAAAATCCAAACTATCTAGTCACATTTACTTTAATTTATTTTTGCTCATTTATACATCCAACAGCTATTCAACAAATATTTCTTGGACACCTACCAGGCATCTCCACAGAACATTTGTTGAATTTTAAAAATGATCATATTACCAGGCCAACCCTTTATCAGAGGCCTTCAGAAAGTTCATGGAAAACTGAACTAAAAGATAATGGAATTTTCTGAGGAACTTTTTGAAGCCCCTTTTCATATGTATTTGATTACATTTATAAAATGTCCTACTCTTATTTTACTTTAACTCTAAAGCACGTTAACTGATCTATAGTCAATAAATTTGCACTTCTTGAAGATTGCTTAGAAAGTTTTTACTTCATTAAACTTCAGAGGTTCCTTTCAACAGGTGAAAACAAAACAGAACAAAACACCTTATACAGTGGCAAACTGTCAAGAAATACTTCCAACTGTCAAGAAATCTCTTCCATTCTTAAGACATGAGCAGCTCATGTCTCTACCGACTCTTCAATTTTGTGAACTCTGCTCTTTTAATTTGCAGTTGAAAGGCCCGGCAGTGATATGAATGTTTGCCAAATTACTCTGGATACTTTCCCTTTGTGACTAATCACTTCTTGGCTTAACCAAGTCTTCTGGGAATCTGAATGTGGACAACTTTTCTGCAGATGACATGCTCATAGACTACAGACACCTTCTGAAGGTAAACACAACAGGTGGATTTCAGAATATGCAAGTTCACTGTCTGCTAAAATGCTTCCCCCCCACCCCACCCCAAAGACCCAAAGCCTGGCAAACTTAATTATTCTTTGTGTTCTTTGAAAATGTTAGGATTCTTCAAGCTATGAAAACTGTCAGAGTGGAAGGTAAAGCCTAACGAGGTCTAGAAGAGGATGGCAGAGTCTTAGCTTCTTGACATTGGCCGCCCCAGAGTCCAGGGAGTGCTCTGCATTTGGGTGTTGCCGGGAGAACCTCTGAGACACTTCCAGCCCATGCTGCTAATGCTCCCTGCTCTGACCATGGCGGCGGCAGGGGGTGGGGGTGGGGGGAGGGAGCGGGTAGGCAGGGGAGAGGTTCAATCTTCTACCCTTCAACCAGTCGCTTATTGACCTATACTTGTTCAAGTTTTACAGATAAAACCCCCGATAATTTAGGATGGTGTGTGTATGCAAGCAAAAGATATCAATAGGCATTATGCAGAATAAAGAACCTAATCTCTAAGGTTTACATACTGATGGTTGCATGTTTGGGCCACTCTTGAAGTGACCACGTGATAATGATAGGAGACAGACCCGTAGTTACCAGGGCCTAGGGCAGGGAGGGAGGTGTGTTTATTAGGGGATGATATGGAGTGGAGAAGCGGTTATGGGTTGGGCTGCTATCCACAAGACTCACAATTCAAGCTCACCAGCTGCTCTGAGAGGGAAGATGAAATGTTCTGCTCCCGTAAAGATGTGTAGCCTCAGAAACCTAAAGGGACAGTTCTCCCTTATGCTATAAGGTCACTGACAGAAAGAAGAGACTCCACGGCAGTGAGCTTGGGTTTGTGCTATGAGGGGATTTCTTGGGGACTATGGAGCAGTTCGACAACTTGATTGTGGTGATTGTTAGTCAAATCTCCACATGCAGTCACATTTCATAGACCCACCCACAGAGCGGAAGAGAGAGAGAGAAACAGAGTCCTGGGGACCTAGCAGGTTAAACACCAGACTGCTAATTGCAAGATCAACTCAGTGGCAGTGAGTAGTGGTTATGCAAACACATCTACACAAAGAACCCAAAAGCTGAGTCAATTCTGATTCACGGTGACCCTACAGGACCGTGTAGAACTGTCCCTGTGGGTTTCTTAGACTATTAATGTTTATGGGAAGAGAAAGCCTCACTTTTCTCCTGTGGAGGGGTTAGTGCTTTTGAACTGCTGACCTTGAACTTAGCAGCCCAACATGTAATCCCTTATGCCACCAGGGCTCCAGATATACTCAAAGTATGCATGCCAAGACTGTTAAAAACCAAACAAGACCTGTACTTGAAATTAATAGCAGCATGTCTACGCGCGCCCGTGTGTGTGTGTGTGTGTGCGTGTGCTGTCAATAATATTTACAGGGGCATATTACATCTTCCTCTGACAGCGCACATGGGGACTTCAAACCACCAGATGTTGAGGTGTGCTTAACCACTGGACAATCCCCTCCTTACACAGTATTATAGCAACACCCACTCACGAATTTTCTGGTTCTGTAAGTTACTATGTGGTAAGGCACTACCACTAGGAGAAGCTAGGCAAAGGGTACATAGGATCTCCATGTATTATTTTGTCGATGTCTTATAAATCAAAGACAAAATATAATTTAAAGATAACAATGGGCCATTTGCCAACAGGACTTTTCCTGGGGTCAAGAAGGGATGCATCTCTTCCATAATCAGCCATGTCATTGGGTGGAGGTGTCAACGCATGCTTAATCTGCATGACTGTCAGAATGGGACGCGTGGCATAGGCTGGTCCCACCCACAGGGCAGGGGTACAAAAGCCTGCCCTTCTGCCATCTCTAAATGACTAAGAATGGAGCCAGGAAGGGTGGGTTGTCTAGTAGCTTCCCCATAGGATATCTAAATGCTCAAGCTGCACAGCCCGCCCCTCTCTGAGGGCTCATGCCATCATGGCTTGAGGCACCATGACAGCCAGAGCAATGTAAACCACAGGGACCTCCGGCCTGGGAGCGAAGGACCTTTGACAAGTAGAGCAAGCCAGGGACACTGTCCAGCAGATCTGGAAAGCATACCCTGTCTCTGAGTCAAGCTGGAATGTTAAGCCTGGAAAGAAGACAGGGAAAGCCCCGTGTATTTGCTGGGAGACCAGATCTGATTGCTGTAAGTAAATATCCACAGGCTGTCCTGGGGGAGAGAGAAAAAGAGAGAGAGAGATGGATTCTGCATGCACGATATGAAGACTGTTCTCGTACCTGGAGGTAGGACCTACATGAAAGCAGGTTGGAACTCAATATAAAAACTCTCCCCAAAGCCTTCGTTTGATGGGTACCAAGGACTCAGACAGTGGACCTATTTGAACATAGATCAGAGGACCACTTGTCAAAGATGTTACTAGGGGACCCAGTCAAGGCGTGATGACACCAGCAATGCAGACACAGGCCATGGGAGCCTGAGGGAGAGGATAGAGACACCTCCAGTCCGTTCCTTTGAACTCCATCAGGTTGTGTGTGCTCACCTACACTCGCGAACTACACTCACGGCCCCCTCACCCCTCTTCTCTAGCAGGTGCACAGGCCTTTGATAAGACACAGGCGGCCTTCCCCGCCTCTTCTCTTCCTCCAGAGTCTGTATGCAGGGGTGCAGAAGGGACACTCGATGCTGGGTGAATGATAAGTCTGGCATGCCTGAGGCAAGAAGCCAGCCTGGCTGCCTGCTCAAAGTTCTCTCACACTGAGAGTCCATATATTTTATGACCCCCAGAGCACGTCCTGGCACTGACTCTACACAATGGTGATTCATCTCTCCTTTGCAGCTCGGTCAGTGTTTGGGTTTTCTACTTAGTTCTCAATGAACCAGCTATCATGGTTATAGCTCCCCAGGAAACGCCATACAGTAACTCTGTCAGGGTTTTTATTTGCTTGGACGGAACATTTTATTTCAGCAAGGTGTTTTATTAGCTTACAGAGTCATGAATCACTTCAACGTTGGATGAAAGATGGTCCAACACACCAACCACAATTTTATGTGGCATGTCATTCCATCTATGGAAGATCAAGTCTCTTTGATTAGCATGGGGCAGCAGTTTAATATCATCCAAATGATAGGACATAAAATTGTCACATCAGCACACATAGGCACCTTCCTGGCCAAAGCTACGAGATGACAATAACACACACCTGGCCACCCCCTCTCAGGAAAGCCTCATCATTAATAAGCAGGTCTATCATGGCCCTACAAAAAGCAGTGTGTGTTCTGGGACCCGAACCACACCAATGACTATGACTATGTGAAGTATGAAAGTGACTTTGAGAAAGGAATTGCATTACCAAAGGAAATAACCAAATTCATCGCCATGGAGTAGCTTCTGACTCCGAGTCCACTCATAGGACAGAGGAAACCTGCCTCTGTGGGTTTCCAAGACTGTAAATCTGTACAGGAACAGAGACTCTAATCTTCCCCCACTCAAGGTTGGTAGTCTTGAACCATTGACCTTGGGTTTAGGAGCCCAAGTCAAAATCCACTATTCCAACAGAGGAGTTTAATACTGTATTAAACTCAAAACCAAACTCACTGCCGTAGAGTCCATTTGGCCTCAAGGCCAGCCTAGTGAACAGAGAACCACCCTGTGGTGGATGTGTAATTGTTTGTCAATTTGAGGATTCAGGGTGAAGGGGTAGATTCTAGACTGTCTATTGGATCGCAGTTCATGATCCCTCTGTGGACATGGCCTTCCCCTGAGGCTTCTGGGAAAGCTCTAGTATTTCCTCCTTGGAGGTGGGAGATCCTCAGCTCACTCCCTTGGAGATGCTCTACTGACAAGACGCATGGCACCACACTGATAGACCCCATGCCCTGGGAATGGGAGGAGCCACTTGGAGACTCCTGCCAGCACTGAGATGATTACAACACCACTGGATCCGAAGACTTTCTATGCAGTATCCTGTGATTGTCCTGCATTCAGCTTCATTTCATGTGTTTTGTGAGTCTGAAGAAGACTTTATAGATTGGTATTAGACATATAGGCTAATATTGGACTTATGACCTTGGACTAGACTGGGTTGGGATGTGTTCTTAATGTATGATTACCTTTTTATATAAAACTTTCTCTTATATATATGCATGTTTATGAATATTGTTTCTCTAGTCTACCTGGACTAACATGCACCCCCATGGGTTTTCCAGAGTAACTCTAACCATAGAAGGCTTCTTCTTTCTCCCACAGACAGGCTGGTTTCAAACTAATCCTGACTGTAGGTAGTAGTAACCCAAGCAGAACTCACTACGCTGCCACCAGGGCAATGCTGCAGGGACACCTTCATCTCTCACTTGCAGTGGCTTTGCTCAACAGACTTTTGCTTTCCCCCCATGCATGTCACAATCCAACAACGCTTGGTTGGGTCCTATGCCATGCTGACACAGGAATTCATTCCCACCTTTCCCATGTTAAAAAATATTAATTTGTGTGCCACTAAAGATGCCAAGTCCACTTCAGTTTTATTTTCCCTTCTGTTTTAGTCACTCAGACTAATATTTAGATCAGCAGGGTAAGGAATTTGGAGGGTTCTTAAAATGAAGCAATCTTTATGAATTTATTCCTTTCATGTTAAACCCTCCTTTGTATTTTTACTCCACCCTACATCCCTCTCCCTGTTCTCACCCCTCCCCTGGCCTCTTTGCAGTCAGAAAAGTCTGGCCCATTGGTGTGGAAGCCACTTCTCAACTTTGCTTTTCCTGATAACGATGGTGATAGCAAATCTCTATCTTTGTAAGATTGGCTAAGCTTGCTATGCATCATGTTCCCTAGTTTTGTCCGTGTCTTGGGTGATTAAGAGAGTTGTCATTGTTCTTTATTGATGCCTACAATTCCATAGCATGAATGGACCAAAGCTTCTTTATCCATTCCTCTTGAGTTGGGGTTTTTGGTTGCTTCCATAATTTTGCCATTGCGGAAATCACTGCAATAAATATATGTGCACCTATGTCTGTTCATGTTATGTTCCTCATTTTGACTTTTACAGTGTGGACACTTAGTACTGTGTTCAGTAGCATGCTGACGCAATATGGTTGCCCTTACTTTTTCATGGATGATTTTAATAGCAGTGTAGTGTGATTTCTCTTTAGGTCTTTGATCCATCTTGGTTTGTTTTCATACATGGCGTGAGGTATCGGTCTTGTTTCATTCTGTCTTCATTATTTTCCATTTTCAGGGGTTCTGGTGACATAGTGGTTATGCACGGGGCTGCTAACCCCAGGTCTTCTGTTCAAAACAGCTTGCCCCTGCATGGGAGAAAGACGAGGCTTTCTATTACTCCCATAAAGCATTAGTCTGGGAAACCCACAGGGGTGGTTCTACCCAGCTTTATAGAGTCGATATAAGTAGGCATCACTCAATGGCAGGGAAATTGTATCACAGCAAGAAGAGCCGGAATCAAGCAGTCGTGCCCACTTTTAAATACCAAGGCCTGGAAGCCATGCCCATTGCTTTTGCACACAGCCCATTGGCCAGAACCAGTCATCACTCAGAGCCCAGAACCCACGCAAAGGAGGCTGAAAAGGAAGGAGCTCCTGGGCGTTCAGTGAGTGTCTGAGTCTGGCCTGGGACTCATGCAGAGGCTGGATCTGTCGGTGCCCAGTAGAGCTGGTGCACGTTGCAATCCAAGTTTGCCCTGATGCATGCTGGACTGGCTTCTGTGACAGAAGACCAGAACCCTCCTGAAAGCAAAATCCAGGGCCTGAAAACAGTGGACAACAGCTGGCCGAATGGAGACTTAACAGAGAGAGCTGAGAGCCTTGACCCATCCTTCTCCTGATCTTCATCAGTATTCCAAATCTGAAAACACCCATCAGCAGAAATAGCCCCAGCCTTGCTGGGGAGATATTTCTGCTTGAAGTCAGCTGACTCGAGCTGAAAACCACAGAGTTGGACACCCAACTTAGAGGCAGCGTTACCAACGTTGGCTTCAATCGTACTGCTTAAACACTGGCTCAATTCCTCATAGGAAAGTCAGGTGTGGAAATAGCCTCCATATCTTCCAACTAGTCAATTAACAAAAAAAATAATCACCAAAGTATTAACTTGTAAAATGCATCTGCAAGGGAGCCAGCCAAGCCAAGATATTATATTATGCTATTATGGAATTCATGTAATAGCTTCTTCAATGTAAAGAATCATTTCCCTCAGCAAAGCACTTTTTTTAACAGTGCCCCCCACCTCCAAATCCTGCTTTAATTAGAAAATGGATGGAAAATATAGAACTGCCTCCCTATAGATGCTTTAAAAAAAATCTATTTGGAAGCCTTGAAAATATTGGCAAATTATAAAGGAAATTGAACTCTGATACTTTTCTCCCATTTTATTGTTCCCTGTTCCCTGCAAAGCCTGCAACATTGTATTTCTATAGCTCAAAATAAGGATGTATTTTCTCCCTTGGAATCTGTAGGTATTCTAATTATATGTAAATCAGTTCAGGGAAATAAATATCCACGGTTAAAGGATGTTTAAAATGTTAAAAGCTTTTCCTCAAGGGTTCACCGTTTAAAAGGGAGAAAAGAGTGTCTTTCCAGAGCCCGGGTAGGCTTAACACTGTTTCGCCTTTTCACCAAAGCATAGAAGAACCTTCTGAGGAGATCCAGTTTTTCTGGGCTGTTCTCTTTTCTGAAAACACCTCAAGTGGGAACCACAGTTTGAATCCGATTTAGAAGCAGTTCTATGTTAATCTTCTTTTCTTAACAGTAAAAAAACCTTCTGAAAAAAAATCTTTTATTCCAGATCAAAATATACCATTGTACAAAGAAATAGAACAAAAATTAAGAAAGGGATTCGTGTTGTGAAAAGGGAGTTTCTTAAGAGATGGCCTCCTTTACTTGTGGAAAGCATGCTACAGATGTATTATTTTGAAAAATCATTATTTTCCTGATATCTGGATTATATTCTAGACTCCTGGCTAGAAATATCATCAACAGTCTGATAATACCTAAATTTCTGTCTCTGCCATGGTGTTCCGGGCAGGCTTATGTGTCTACTGACTTTTCAGCTTCTGCCAGTCACTGAGTGATTGCAAACCATCAACGTATCTAGCGGCTAATTGAACGGTTAGCGGTTTGAGTTGACCGAGGAGGACCCGGAAGAAAACCTGTGTGTGGAGCAATCAGAGCCCCCCACAGCTGGTCAGTCTGTAAATATGTGTAACCACTATAGTAAGTGCTATGTCACTACCTCAAACAACTGGGGAGACAAATTCCACAGGAGCCAGCAACCTCGCTATATACCCCAAAGGAGCAGAGTCCTAACACGGACACATATGTGCTTAATGGCAGCACTGTTCACAATAGCAAGTCAGCTGTCTCTCAAAAGGAGAGTACTTATCTGAAGAAGATGCATAGTTCCACATAAATACGTCGATGCATAATAGATATGTCTAGTATATATAGGTATATAATTGCACATATAGAGAGAGGTATATAATTTCGTTTTTAGATAAAAATTACATTTTTTCTCTTCTGTTCTTCTTTACTTACAAAATACAAGATGTAAATGGGACTAGTACATTTCTAGTTGTACACATATTACTTGTATCATTTAGCTGCAGATATGATTTTATGATTGCCTTTATTTAAAGAGTATGTAAGGATTAAGGACATATTTACAGGTGCCAAATTGACATGGGGTGGACTGTGATGGCTAATTCTATGTGTCAACAGAGTCAGGTTATGATTCTCAAGGATTTAATAAATTGGAATTATTATCCTTCTAAAATACGGTGTCATCAGCCTGCATTTTGTTATCTGATATGAGCAGCCAATCCATTGAACAGCAGTCAGTTTCTTTGAGGGTGTGGCCTGCATCAACCATATAGATGTTCTAGCAAGAATCACTCACTTTCTTTTCATCCATCCTATATCCATCTCATCATCCTGAGACCTCTAGTTTCTGAGATGTAAGCAGTGTGCTGTCTGATCAAGTTGCTTTGGGGTTACTAGCCCTGGCAGCTATGTGAGTCAGGAGAAGCCGTCAGGCTGACATTTGACCCATGGATCTGGATCTTGGTTGGTTTTGCTCTTCTGGAAAACCCAGCCTAAGAAACCTGCTGACTCTTCTCTATTGCATATTTCCAGTGAGTGCATCAATTATGAGTGGAGAGGCTCTGTGGCGGTCATGTACTTGATGTCAATTTCATAATTGGGATGTAGGGGTGGAGTCTAGCCTGTCAATCTGGAGATAGCCAATGAGTAGCCAATGAGGCTTCTGTGTGGGCAGGACTTTCTCCTGAGACTGTTAGGAAGTCTCCTGGTGTTTCCCTCATGGAGATGAGAGACCATCTTCCCAGTTGTTAAGAGGTACTCAATTGACAAGACAAGATGGCAGCATCTGAGGAATTGGAGGAACTGGAGGAGAAGTCACATGGCTTTACCCTGATGGAATCAGTTCCCTGAAACCAGAAAAAACAGAGAGACTCCTCCCAGCACTGAGATGTTTCTATCACCAATGGATACTGAGGATGGACCCTGAGCCCTGGAAATGAGGACCCATGAGGGGACCCCTGACAGAGCAGGGATTCTGCACCCACTGGTCTGTGAATTCACGAGTTGGAAGGAGACTTTATAGACTGGTATCGGATATATGAGCTAATATCGGACTTGTGACCTTGAACTGGACTGGGTTGGGATGCATTCTCAATGTTCCATTCCTCTTGTATATAAACCTTTCCCTTATGTCCATATATGTGTCTATGAATTTGTTTCTCTAGTCTACCCGGACTCACATAGGCTCCTTATGTCAGAACTGGGGTGAGGTGGGGAGGGGAGCACGAGCACAGTTGTTAAGGCAATTCTGACTCATGGGAGCCCCATGTAAATTAGAGTAGAATTGTACTCCACAGGGTTTCCAATGACTGTGACCTTTCAGAAGTATATCACCAGGCCTTTCTTCCAAGGCACCGCTAGACATTTTTGAACCTCCAACCTTAGAGTCCATAGGTGAGTGCTTAGTCATTTGTGCCACTCAGGGATCCCGTGACAAAACTCCCAAACCCAAACGCATGGCAATCCAGTCCATGTCGAGTCATGGCTACCCCATTCGACAGCATAAACCCACCAGTCCATGTGGGTTTCTAAGCCCATAGCTCTTCATGGGCATGGAAGACCCACTCCTTTCTGCTTGTGACAGAACTCCAAACCAAGCCAAACTCACTGCCCTGGAGCCACGGTGGGTCAATGCCGACTCTTCGTGAGCCCGTGTGGGTTTCTGAGACTGTCACTGCTTTCAGGAATAGAAAGGTCAGTCTTTCTCCCTTGGAGTGGCTGGTGGTTTTGAACTGCTGACTGTGTGGATTTCAGCCCATTGCCTAACTACTACCACCAGTGGTAAACCTGTAAACTAACTTCAAAAATTATTTTCCAGGGCTCGTATGTATTCATGAGCTAGAATAAACACATTCCTGAACCGGTGACATCGTGGGTTACATATTGGGTTACTAACAGCAAGGTCCAGTAGTTCAAATCCACCAGTCACTTTGTGGGAGAAAGGTGAGGCCTTCTGCGGTTATAAAGATTTACCGCCCCAGAAGCCTACAGGGTCAACTCTTCTCTGTATGGTCAGTGAGCCCAAATGAACTCCCTAGCAGTGAGTCTGGAGTTTGGAGTCAGGCAGGCAGCGGAGATCAGTGTCCTCAGGCACGTTTATGGACTGAGGTGGGGTCAGCACCAATCTTTCTTGTAAGACACTAAGGGGCAACTCCCACCCCTAACCGCCACCACGCTGGAAGAATCCCTCTGCAAGGGGAGACAGAATTTGGGGATCATGGAGTGATATTGAATAGGGCCACCTGGGAATCAGCAAATCAGAACCTGACTAGTCAAGGGAGGAGTGTAACGAAGACTGCAAAGTGGTTTCACTAAATGGTGTCATACCTGTCAATAGGAGTATGACACGTAGAAGTGAACCATCGACCACCCAAACCCCAGCCCCTCCAATGTCACTAGCCATAGGTGCTAGCTAACTAGCCTGTGGACCAGAAAGGTATTCCCAGGAACCCAGCAAAACAAGCAGAAAAGCTGAGAGTCCACTTTCACCAGGGTTGTACAAGACCCTTTAACAGCCAGAGTTTGGCCAGGCCTGGAGTCACCATGGGCCCATCTTGCATGTTAGTTCCTGCTTGGCCAGTGTGTATGTTTAGGTGGACTAGAGAAACAAATACATAGACACTCATATGCGGACAAGAGAGAGCTTTATATAAAAGAGTAATTGTCTATTGAGAAAATATCCTAACCCTGTTCAGATCAGGAAATCCATAAGTTCTTTATGAGCCCATGTGTGCAATGCTAGTTTATAAGCCCTCTTACGACTCATACAACACATACAGTGACACAAAATGCAGGAAGATCACAGGCCAGTGGGCAGAAAGGCTTGTGGATCCAGTGGCGGTGGAAGCATTTCAGTGTTGATATGGGTCTCCACGTGGCTCCTCAGGTTCCAGGGTTCTGGCTCCATCAGCACAGCTCCATGTGAATTGTCATCAAGAAGATGAGAGAGAGAGAGAGAGAGAGAGAGAGAGAGAGAGAGTGTGTGTGCCTGGCCTCCAGTCAGATATGTATTCCCCCCCCCCCCCCATGTCCTCAAATGATTTCATCAGGCTACAACCTGATGGACAGGCTAGATTCCACCCCTTCCTCAAGTGGACAGATTATGTAATTGTCAGAGCCAGAATCTTGGATACCCTGCCTTGTGGCATCAGGAAGCTAAAAATGAGACTGCCTGCAGAGGAGTGAAATCAGTTGCCACGCAAACAAACAAACAAACAAGCGCAAGTCCATCAGGCATGGTGCTGCAAGGCAGCTCGACAGAAGAGCCTAGAAAAAGCCCAGGGTGTGGTGGAATCAGAAAATGTCTCAAGGAGAAAGGGCAAGATATGGTTTTTAAGTTTCATCTGCTCTTAAGAAGTGACAGCCAGAAAGAAACTGAATCTGATAAGAAGGAAAAGGCAAATTATGATATTAAAGATTCATTTCCATTTAGCAAATTTGCTATTAGCATCACAATTCAGAATATTTTCCTAATTAGAGCCTCATCGAGGTGGTATAATTGGATGCCTCGCTGATAGGATTTAAGGAGCACCAGAGAAATCCCTTCACCAAA
>PVJH01024827.1:0-32555 GCA_004026705.1 Nesogale talazaci | reverse complement strand
AATTTTCTACTGTGAGCATCATTTGCTTTTAATCAGGGAGAATCTATTAAGAACAATTCTCAAAAGACAGAACAACAAAAGGTAAAATAACATATAGGATATTTGAATCTGGTTGATAAGCTAGAAAATGCTGGAAAAATCTTGTCAGGTCTCTGTGAATGAATTTTTTAAAAATGAAGCACCGGAGTTAATAGCAAATTCTCTGCATGAACAGAAGTTAATATTTTCATGCCCTCCGGCACTTGGAGGCCAGCAGCCCTCAGTGCATGTATATATATTAATAACCTGGACACGGGTGCAAATAGCAAGGTTGAGAAACTTGCTGACTCAGTCAAGCTCTCAGGGTAGGTGGAGGACAAACTCTGAGAAAGCTTCTTGGGAGAATTCTGAGAATTATTCCAGGATCCTGAGCAGAGGGAAGGATGAGCAACGAACTTGAAGAACAGAGTAAAGACAGATGTTCCCCCACCCCCAGGCAGTTCTAGGGGTTCTCGCCTAATCCACCCCCCCAAATCCCCATTTCTCTTCAGAGTACTCATGTGTCGATCAAACCTCACAGTTTATAATCAGCTTTCTCATCTGCTGTCTCTTTTCATTTTTCAAATCTCCTTATCAAGTCGGCAGAACAAAAGTGGAAATCTCTTAAGACTTGAGATGTGAGTATCTCATATGGGAAGACAATTTTTTTAATCCAGCAAGCTTTAAGCTATGTGATGGACTGGAAGTATTGCTTGAAAAAAGTCAATGTGATCTTGGAATCTTTAACTCGATGTCATCAAATGGATTCTGACTCCTAGTGACCCCACGGGACAGAATGGACCTGCCCCCGTGGGTTTCTGAGACTATATCTTTAAAGGAGTAAAAAGTCTTATCCCTCACTACCCCCCCCGCAGGGGTGACTGGTGGTTTCAAGCTATAGACCTTGTGGTTACAGACCCAACGCATAACATACCAAACCAGCAGGTCTCCTCTGGGAACCACTGAAATGCTTAATTACAGAACCATGTGCATCTCTTCTGTTGTTGTGTATTGTGCTAAGAAAAGTAGACAAGGTTGGGCCAGTAAGAAATGGGGCCCCTTCATCATGGGGCAAATCATCACCATATGCCTCCCAATATTACTCACTGAAGGCATTCCTTCTGTGGCAACCCTGGCCCTCTCCCAAAAGAAAAAATACAATCTGAGTCTAATCACCAGAAAATAGCGTACAAACTCAAGCTCAGAGATAATCTACAAGCAATTGCCCTGTACTATTCAAAATGTACCAAGGTCATGAGAGACAAAGATGGAAAAATTACTCTAGATTAAACGACATTGGAGCAGTAGCAAAAACTTTATTGTAGGTGTTTAGATGCTGGTGAGTCATAGCACCCATTCTGACTCATAGCACCCTTATGTATGACAGAATGAAATACTTCCCAGTCCTATAACATACTCACAATAATTGCTATATTTGAATTCTTTGTTGTATCAATGATTTTATTTCTTTCAAAACTTGCTCTAGTTTTTTAAAAAGTGTTACTGATGTATCAATCACATATCATATATTTCAGGAGTCCATATTCAAATGAGTTGTCCAATCATCACAATAAAAATTTTTAGGATATTCTTCCTTCTATTAGTGGTTGCCAGCACCCCATTTCCTGCCAAACTCCCCTACCTTAGCCCTAGAAAGCTATTAACACAGGTCTGTCTCTATAGATTTACCTATCCTGGATTTCATATACAGAAAACACACACAGCAGAAATCAAACAAATATCCCAACAAGAATGTCAGAATAGAACATAAACCCCCCAATTGGAAAGAATTCAACAGTATTAAAAACTGACAAGTATGCATTGGCTAAAAGGCGAAATAAAATAGCAAGATGTCACCTTTTAGCCTAACTAAAACTGCAGTAATCCATTCTGCAATACACTGTCTGATATCAAGGCCTTTCCTATCCCAGGGTCATAATAATAGAGTATTCATTTATGCCAGAAAAATTTGGAAGACAGCTACTTGGCTAACTGACTAGGAAGGATCTACATTTGTATCCATTCTAAAGAATGGTGATCCAACAGACTGCTCAAATTATAGGAAAAAATATCATTGATATTACTTGCACCTATTCCCAAGTAGGTGACCCAATAGATTACTTGAATTACAGAATAGTATCACTATATAACATGCAAATAAAATGTAACTAGAAATCATCAAACAACAGTTGTAGGTGTACGTTGATAGGGAGCTACCAGAAATTGAGGTGAGACAGATATCATTGCTAATGTGAAATGGATACTGGCTCAAACCAGAAAGAAGTCTACATGTGTTTTATTGACTTTGCCAAGGCGTTTAACTGTGTGGATCATAACAAACTATGGATAACTCTGAAAAGAAAGTGAATTCCAAAACATCAGATTGTGCTCATATGGAATTCGTACATGGGTCAGGCAGCAGTTGTGTGAATATCAGAAATACGAGAATGCTGAATGGTTTAAAACTGGGAAAAGTCTGCCACAGTGTTGTATCTTCTAACCTTATATTTTCAAATTTATGCCAAGCAAATCACCAGAGAAGCTGGATGACACGAAGAAGAATATAGTGTCAGGATTTGAAAAAAAACAACCTTGACTATGCAGATCACTCACCCTTGCCTACTGACTGTGAGGAGGACGTGAAGCACTGCTGAAGGAAACCCAAGAATGCAGCCTTCAGCATGGATTACAACTCAAGGCTAAGCAAACAAAAATCCTCAAAACTGGACCAATAGGCAATATCACCATAAACAGAGAAAAGACTGAAGTTGGGAAGGATTTCATCTTGCTTGAATCCACAGTTTATGCTCATGGAAACAGCAGTCAAGAAATCACATAAGATAGTTGCAATGATTGGGTAAATCTATGGCACGAGACCTCTTTAGTGTATTAAACAGCAAGGGCTTCCTTTGAGGGCTAAGGTACACTTGAACCAAGCATAGGCATTTTCAGTGGCCTCCTATGCACCTGAAAGTAGGATATTGAATAAAGAAGACCTAAGAAGTATTGATGTTTTTGAATTATGTTGCTGGAAAGAATATTGAAAGTACTGTGGACTTCTAAAGAGATAAGCACATCTATCTTGGGAGAAATATGGCCAGAGGGCTCATAAGATGTAAGGATGGTGAGACTTTCTCTTACAGGTTTGGGGCTTGCTATCAGGAGAGACCAGTCCCTAGGAAAGGAATCGCGCTTGGCAAAGTAAAGAGGTAGCAAAAGAGAGGAAGACCCTCAACACGATGGATGGACACAATGGCTACAATGGTGGGCTGAGGCACAGAAACGACTGTAACTCTGGTGCAGACTGGGCAGGGTTTTGTTCAATTGTTGCAGATGGTTGCTGTGGGTTTGAACCAACTCAATGGCACCCAACAAGGACAACAACATGAAGCTGAATAAGAAGAGCTTTGCCTTCTCTAGCAGTTCTAAACTCGGGCAACCATCGGAGCCGTTCATGCTACTTGTTAGAACGCAAATCACAGGTGCTCGTTCTCAAGGTTTCTGATTATGCAGGTTGAACCTTGCTGTGGTCATTAGATGGCATTGAGCCAGTTCCAACTCAGAGTAACCTTATGTACAACAGGGCAAAGCACTACCTGGTTCTATGCCACCTTCCCGATTTTTGTGTTTGAGCCTATTGTTGCAGCTATTGTGCAAATTCATCTCCTGAGGCTCTTCCTTTTTTTCATTGACCCTCTACTTTACCAGGTATGATGTCCTTCTCCAAAGACTGGCCCCTCCTGATAATAAATCCAAAGTAAGTGAAATGAACTCTTGCTATTTTTGCCTATTAAAATTCTTCTGCCTATAGATCTTCCAAGACAGATTTGTTCATTCTTCTGGCAGTCCCAGAGTCACTACTCTTCACCAACACCCTAATTTAAATGACTCTTTGGCCTTCCTGATTAATTTTCCAGCTTTCAAATGAATATGAGGTAATTGAAAATATCTTGGCTAGTGGTCGGGTGCACCATAGTGCACAAGGTGATATTTTTGCTCTCTAACGCTTTATGGAGTGTTTTACAGCACATTTTCCCAGGGCAATATGCCATTTGATCAATTGATGGCTGTTTCCTAGAATAAGGCCAATATCAATTTGCATTTGTCATAAGCACAAATGTTTATGCTACTGGTCTGAAGGCCAAGTTTAGAAATTACTGTTCTGAACTAATGCCCCCCCCCCAAAAAAAATGAAAAATACCAAAAAATCTTCACATAAGTAGATGGTGGGAAAAGATTCAGGTTAAGGCTAAGAGAACAGTTGACTTTTGAAATAGGAAGCTAAGTTACACAGCAAACCCTTGCTACTATGTGATTCTTATGAGGACAAGGTGATTTCCTGTCTGGATTAAAGATAGTTCAGATATACTTCCCGAATCCTTTACTACTGCCCTTCATGCAAATAATTATTTATTCCTAATAGAAATGATGAAGGAGGAAATTTGCTCAAATCCTCAAGAAGCTTATCATAGAGAACACAGAATGCAAGAAGAAATAAGAGGGATGCATGGGGAGACAATATTTGGATTGAAGAGGGATAGATGGAAGAAGATAGGGAAATTATAAATGTTGAGATTTGAGTGTGAAAACAGAGATAGAGAAGCATAAAGGGCCACTGATGGGCCCTGCAGTTTGACTGGAATCATGGGTTTCAGACACATTGACTGCTAATCACAGGAAGACAAACATTTTGCATAAAAGCTTTGAGGCAAAATGTTTACACTAAGGTTGATAGTCCCAACTTACTCACCTCTACAAGGACAGAGATCTGGTCATTTGCTCTCATAGCGATTGATGTCAAGAAAACCCTTTGGGGAAGTTCTGCTCTGTCACAAGGGTCCCCATGAGTGGTTCGTATAGTCAAAGTAAGTTGGAACCTGACGGCAACGACAAAGATTTCATTTGGACATGGCAGTGTGATTAAAGCTGCATTGAGGAGCTTCCATCTTGCCTGCAGGAGAGAAACAGTAGACACAGACTATAGTCCAGCCAATAATGGATGAGGACCGCATGAGGTCAAGAGCTATGGCAACAGAAGAAAGGGATACCAGTTCTGGAGGTCACATGGAGGGAGAGCATCCACTATCAGAGTTAAATTACTCCTTTGGGTTGTCAAGAGAAGTCAAGTTCTGTCTTTCCATTTGAAACATGTCTCCTTTGACACCTCAACCCAGAGCAACTCCTTTGGAGGATTTAGCTGTCTCTGAAGTTGCAAATGGACAGGGAAGGAAGTCTAACACTAAAAAGTTATTTTGTAGCACTTACAAAGGCTCAGCTTGTGTCCACTTCACTGCAGGCCCTTGAAATTGGCAGCATAATTCCAACGAGATAAAATTCCTCAAAGGTCCCAAAAAACCATTTAAGTCTCTGCAGATTCTGAAGAATAATCCTCATAGATTAAAGCAATGTCTGTGACCAGACTTTCACAAAGGATCTTCAGCTTGATTTCAAGTTGCTAATTAGATCCTTGTTTATTCTATTAGATCCTTTCAGAAGCTGCAGTGGGGATTGGGAATGTAAATAAATTCGGAGGGGGTTTGGGGAAGAGGAGTTGTTGGCACATGGCACAGGGTTTAATCACATTCTGACAAGTTAAATAGTCTTCTGAGTTTTGGTTGTTCATTTCTAGAATTGAGGATGGAGTGGAGAACCTCCTGAATTTGGGTCTCTATCGGCTGAGCTCTGTGCATTCAGCAATCACAGAAAACTGTGGGGTCTTTTAAAACATTCGGTATAACCAGAGAATGTAGTTCTCGTCTGTTACTGCACACTGTGTGCTGAGCCAAAATGAAAGTGCCTCTGTCACACAAACAAAACTAAGCCAGCAGCCATTGAGTCAATTTCATGTGTGTCTCAGTAGAACTGAGCTCCACAGTGGTTGCTGTTGTTTGATGTTAGATGCTATTGAGTCAGTCATGACACACAGTGAACCTAGATACAACATGTGCTAGTCCAGGTAGACTAGAGAAAACAAATTCATAGACATGCATATGGATATAAGGGAAAGGTTTATATACCAGAGGAATGGGACATTGAGATAACATCCCAACCCAGTCCAATCCAAGGTCACAAGTCTGCGATTAGCCATATGTCTGATACCAGTCTATAAAGTCTTCTTCCGACTCACGAAGCATGTGCAGTAACACCAGGATGATCACAGGCCAGTGAGTGCAGAGTCTTGTGTATCCAGGGACAGTAGAAGCAACCCTGCTCTGGCAGGGCTCTCCCCATGGCTCCTTTCCAGGACTCAGGATCTATCAGCAGTATCCATTGGCGGTAGAAGCATCTTAGTGCTGGCAGGGGTCTCTCTGTGGCTTCTCTGGCCCCAGAGGTCTGATTCCATCAGGGCAAGCTCATGTGACTTCTCCTCTGGCTCCTCCAGGTTCCCAGGACTCAGGATCTGTCAGCATGCCACCATCTTGTCAGTAGACCAACTCCAAGAGACTAAGTCAAGTCTTGCCAGAATTATGTGAAGAAAGCCATGCCCACACAGAGGCCTCATTGACTATCTCCAGATTTGCAGGCTAGACTCACCCCCTACACTCCCAATCATGAAATTGACATCAAGTACATGACCACGACACAACAGAAGGAAGCATTATCTGAGCCTGTGTCATTCTCACAATGGTTCCTACTCTTGAGCCCATGGCTGCAGTCCTTGCTTCAAGCCATCTTGACGAGGGTCTTCCTCTTTTTCCTTGCTCCTCTACTTTACAAAGCATGAAGTCCTTTTCCAGGGACCAGTGTCTCCTGATAGCATGTCCAAAGTACAGAGGCAAAGTCTCACCATTTGTGTTAGCCCAGGTAGATTAGAGAAACAAATCCATAAACAGCCTTCTGTGTATAAGAAAGAGGTCTATATCCAAGAGCAATTGAACATTGAGAAAATATCCCAGCCTACTCAAGTCCGAGGTCATAAGTCTGATAGTAGCCCTTATGTCTGATACCAGTTTATAAAGTCCTCTTCACACTCATGAAGCACAGGTAATGACACCAGGACAGTCACAGGCCATTGGGTGCAGAGTCTTGTGTATCCAATGGCAGTAGAAGCATCTCAGCACTGGCAGGGGTCTCCTCATGTCTCCTCCACTTTCCAGGGTTCAGGGTCTACTAGCATGCTGTCATGTGTCTTGTCATTAAAGCACCTCCAAGTGACTAAGGAGTAAATCTCTCACCTCCAAGGGGAAAATATAGCTGGATTTCCTCGAATTCTGAGGAGAAGTCATGCTCTCACAGAGATCTCATGGGGCAGCTGTACATTGGCAGACTAGACTCTACCCCTACACTCTTTTTTCTTTAAATCATTTTATTGGGAGCTCATACATCACTTATCACAATATATGCATACATATACTGTCCCAAGCACCTTTGCATGCCTGCTGCCATCATCATTCTCCAAACATCTGTTTTTCGACTTGAGTCCTTGATATCAGGTTTTCACTTTTTCCTCTCCCTCCCTGTTCTCCCCTCCCCCACCAACCCTCGACTGCCACACCATTCTTACTTCTGGAGGAGCATTCTGGCTGTACTTCTTCCCAGACAGGTTTGTTGGTTCCAGTCAGGCTTTCCTGACTCACAGAAGCTGATGAGAAGAAGCACAATGAAGAAACAGAGGCAATAGGGGCCACAGACTGATGAATGCAGAGGTCCAAAGTCCACTGAATGAATCCACCTTCACTGATGGTCTCTGGGATAGGCCTGCAGATGAAACAGGAGGCAAGTTCCAACTCCAGCAGAAGGTGATAGGGGAAAGAGAATTTGTTCTGTTCAGTCTCACTTGCATACCAAACGGCTTATGACACCAAGGAGGTGTCGCCACGTTGCAATAGAACTGATAGTTTGAGATCCACCCCTACTCCAATCCAGAAGTATCTTGTTGCCATTATCCCTAACCATCAGAATTTTCACCCATCCTGAAGGTGAAATCGAATTTTTTTCATGGGATTTTTTTTAAAAAAAAATAGGCCATACCTACTGTTATCAAATCAATTCTAACACACAGTCAGTCATCTTATAGGACAGAGCAGAAGTAGCCTATAGGGTTTCCAAAGCTGTACATCTTCACAGGAGCAGACAGCCACATCACACTCCTGCAGAGGGACTGCTGGGGTAGGGTTGCTGACTTTGCAGTGAGCAGCCCAGGACATTCAGTTATTTTTTCTCCTCATGAACCCTTAAAGCCATCGTATAAACAAACACAAAACCAAAGATAATAGCTGCCACCATGTCAGTTCTGCCTCCTCCTGATCCCCTGTGGGTAGGACATGATTGACCTTGTCCTTGTCGCTGTTGAGAATGTACATAGCAAAAGATACACCATTTTTAATAGTTTCTACATGTATAGTTTAGGGACCCTGATTATACTCTTGTGAAGATGTGAAGTCATTCTCATCCTCCTTTTTGAATTTTTCTCCAACGAATACGAATGATCTGTTCCCTAACGTTCCTATCTAACCTTTCAAGTTTCTGTTGTCAAATGACTCCTATTGAAAGAATTCTAAAACCAGCATACTAGTCAAAGCAAACATCTCTTACTATCAAGCAAGCTCATGGCTTTAAGAAGCCTTCAGGAATTATTCTAGAGGAATGTTTAAAGACAATTCTGGGGCAATAGCTCCAGGTTCCCCCAGGTCCAGAAATATCTTCCGAGGTGTCTGAATGGATTCAAGCCTCTACGCGTTCAGGTACCAACCTAGTGTGCGGTTCGCACCATCCAAGGACATGAACTCCTCCTGAAGATGATCTTCTTTATTTGTTTACTTCTTTATTGTCTCTGGTTGGTTCTTCGATAACAATTTTTAAAAACGGCTAACAGCCCTAGTCCGAGGGCTCCATGGGTTGGAACCAACTCACTGGGATCCAATGACAGCAGCAGCAGCAGCAGCAACAAGGGCCCTGGTGGAATAGTTTTACACATAGGGCTGCTAACCACAGTGTGAGGAGTTCAAAACCACCAGAGAGAAAGTTGAGGCCTTCTCCTTGAGTATGGCGGTACAGTCTCAGAAACCACAGAGATAGTTCCCCCCACCCCTTTTTAATGGATACTATTGTTGTTGTTATTGCTGTTTGGTGTCTGTGAGTGAATTCTGACCAATAGCAACCAAATGCACCACAGAATGAAATACTCCTGGCCCCTGCTCCATCCTCACGGCTGTGCCTATGCATAAACCTGTTGTAGCCACTATGCCACTGCTTGGAGACCGTCTTCTTCACCACTCCCTTCTGCTTTACCAAGCATGATGTTTTCCTCCAGGAACTGTTTTTTTCCTGGCAGCATGTCCAAAGTATGTAAGATGAAGTCTCTCCAACCTTGCCTCTGAGGAGCATTCTGGTCATACTTCCTTTAAGACAGATTGTTTTCAACCATTTTACAAGCCATGGTACTTTAAATATTCTCTACCAGCACCACACTTCAAACACATTGCTCCTTCTGTCTTCCATGCTTAATGTCCAATTTTTAAATGCATAAGAGGTAATGGAAAATACCAGGACGTGGGTCAGGTGTATCTTCTGCCTCAAAGTAACAGCCCTTTGTGCCCAAAATCTTATGCGGAAGAGTTGTACAGTGCAATCTGTCATTTGAGCTCTTGACTGCTGCTTTCAAGAGCATTGGCCATGGATCCAAGCAAGATGCAGTGCTTAACAAATTGAAACTAGCCTCCGTTTTTTAAGATGTTAAATAATGGTCCAGCTGTGAGGATTCTGGCTTGCCAGACAGTCGTAATCCATATTGCAGTCTGTGGTCCTTGATCTTCATCAGCAAACATGTCAAGTCCTCCCCATTTTCAATAATCAAGGGTATGTCATCTAAATATCTGAGGTTGTTAATAAGTCTTCCTCCAATTCTAATGCCCTATTCTTCTTCATAAAATACAGCCTCTCTGGTGATCCTCATCATATAGATTGAAAAACTTTTGTGATGACACAACCCTGACACACACCTTTCCTGATTCTAAACCATGTAATATTCCCATGTTCTGTTCCCACAACTGTCTTCTGACCCATGTGTAACTTCCTCATGCGCACAGTGAAATTTATGGAGTTCCAGTTCTTCTCAAGGCTAGTCATAGCTTGTTACGATCCACACAGTTGAATGATTTTCCAGAGTCAAAGAAACACAAGTAAACATCTTTCTGGTATTCTCTGCTTTGAGTAAAAGTCCATTTGACATAAGCAATGATATTCTTAGTTCCACATCATCCTTTTCTGAATCAGGCCTGAATTTTTGGGAGCTCCCTGACAGGGTACTGCTGCAACTGCTATTGGATGATTATCAACAAAATTTTGCTTTCGTGCAATATCAATGATGTCGTGCTATAGTATGAGCATTCTGCGGGGTGACTTTCTTTGGAATGGGCACAGACATCAATCTCTTCCAGTCAGTTGGCCAACTAGCTATATTCCAAATTTCCAAAAATAGGTGAGTGAGTGCTTCCGGTGCTTCATCAGCTTGTTGAAACATTCCAATTGGAATTCCGTGAAGTCCCGGAGTCTTGTTTTGGACTAATACATTCAGAACAGCTTGAAGTTCTTTCTTCAGCACCATTGGTTTTTGCTCAGATGCTGCCTCCTGAAACAGTGGAAAGCTGACGGGAACTTTTTGGCGCAGTGAGTCTGTATATTCTTTCCATCTTCTCTTAATGTTTTCCACATTATTCAATATTTTGTCTGCACTATCTTTCAAGATGGCAATTCAAAGCTTGAATTTTTATGGAGTTCTTTCAGTTTCAGATATGCTAAGCATATTCTTCCCTTCAGGGTTTTCTAATTCTAGGTCCTTGCACATTGTATTATATATGGCATTATATTTGGGGGCTGCCTTTTGCAATTTTCTTTTCAGCTCTTTGGCTTAATCATGTTTTCCCATTTGTTTTGGCTACCCTACAATTAAGAGAAAGTTTCAGAGTCTCCTTTGACATTTATATTGACCTTTTATTTATTTCCTGTCTTTTAAATGATCTTTATCTTTCTTCATGAATAATGGTCTTGATGTCCTCCCACAGTTCATAAAGTCTTCTGTCATTAGTGTTCAATGTGGCAAATCTGTTTTAGAGATGTTATCAAAAATTCAGGTGGGACAGACTCAAGATTATATTTTGGTTCTTATGGGGTTATTCTAAATTTCTTCAGCTTTATCTTGAACTTGCAGATGAGCAATTGATGATCTGCTTCCTAGTTAGCCGCTGGTCTGGTTTTAGATGCTGATATTTACCTTTCCATCATTTCTTACCACAGATGTAGTCCATTTGATTTCTTTGTAGTCCATATGGGGAAGTCCACATGTCTTTTGTGTTGTTGACAAAGGTATTTGTTATAAACAAGTCTGGTTTTGCAAAAACTCTTCTGTGATTTTCAGTTTTGTTTCTATGACAAAGTCTACATTTTTCAGCTATTCCTATTATATCTTCTTTATTTCCAAACTTTGCATTCCATCTCCCAATAACTATGACTCTATCTAGATTACAAACTTGATCAATTGTTTCTGCTATGCTGAATCTATGTCACTGGTGTGTCAAATGCTAGCAGTTACTGAAAATGAACAGGTTTCCAGATTAAGGACAATGAAGAAGGAGTGGATGCCTTACTTTTTGGAGGAAGAAGTCCCTGAAAACCTTCTGTTTAGCTTCAAAGCATTGTCAAATATGGAAAGCCTAAGCAAGGAAAGCAGATCATTGTCCAACATACTGCCAGAGAATGGGCCACTCAGACTAGAGGGTACTTGAAATCTGACTGAAGAGGAGTAGATTTCTTGAAGGGGAATCAACCATGGTGACTTGAGTCAGGGAAAACCTGTGGGAGTGATGCTCTCAGAACCTTCATTTGCTGAGGAGGCATGTCTTGAGGTCAAAAGAAACTGCTGCAAAGAATCTTCTAGTGTTTGGAACATGGAACACGCAAAGAATAAGTTTAGGAAAATTGAAAGTGCTCAACATGAAATGGAAGACATGAAGATCAATATGCTAGGCATCAGAAATCTGGAATGGACTGATAGTGACCATTTTTTTTTATCAGAAATGCATATGTTTCCTAGGTAGGGAGTAGCACAATCAAGAGGACTGACATGGCATCCATTGTCAGAAAGGATCTTGCTAAACCCATCATGGAGTACAAAGCTGTATATATATATATATATATATATATATATATATAAAATGTGTGTGATATATATATATATATAATTAAATAAACAGATGTAGTTGTTTGGTACCGTCAGGTCAGAATGAAACCATATCAACAACAGAATGAAACACTGTTCATCCCTGTGCCATCCTCCCAATCACCTTAGGATTGAGCCCATTGTTGGAGTCACAGTGTCAATCCATCTCCTGAGGGCCTCCCTCTTTGTTTCCCTCTACTTTACTGAACAGGATGGCCTTCTCCAGGGGCTTGTCTGCCCTGACAACTTGTTCAAAATACGCAAGCTGGAATCTTGCCATCCCTGCCTCCAAGGAGCACTCTGGCCATACTTCCGCCAAGACAAAGCTGTTCATCCTTGGGTTAGTCTGGGTAAACTACAGACACAAATTCATAAGCAGGTAAATGTGCATAAGAGAGAGCTTTCCATCAAGGGTAATTTATATGTTAATAAAGCATCTCACTCAGTCCAGTCCATGTCCATCAGTCTGATATTAGCCCATATGTCTGCGACTAATCTATAAAGTCCTCTTTAGACTCAAAAACACATGCATTGACACCAAATGCAGGATGAACACAGGCCACTCGGTAGAAAGTCTTTGGGTCCAGTGTGTTATAAGCATCTTAGAGCTGACAGGAGTCTCTATGTGGTTTCTCCAGGACACAGGGCTGCATCAGGGGAAGTCCATGTGGCCTCTCCTCAGGGATGTCCCTCAGGGAGTTAGCCTTGTCAGTAGAGGGTCTCCAAGGAAGTGATCTGAGACAGTGTGTGTCTCTGGCCTCCAAGAAAGAAATCCATGAATTCTCAGGAGAAGACCATGCTCATACAGAGACCTCATTTGCTATGAACTGACTGACAGCCTAGACTAGGTTCCCCTTCAACCTTAATCCTCTCAAGTCCCAACTAGACACCAAATTATGTAACTGCCACAGTCTTTGTAGCAGTCCATGATACTTTCAATAACCTCCAGCACCACATTTCAAATGCAGCTATTCTTTTTCAGTCTTCTTTAGTCAATATCCAACTTTTAAATGCATAAATGATCAGATAAGGGATTTAAAATAAGTAAGATTATGATGCTTAAATATAGATTAATATGGAAAATTTTGGCATAGGACTGGGATTTAGAAAGACAACTAAATGAATAAAAGAAGAGACCACACCCACAGAGAAGAAGCAAACAGCCAGCGTGGCCACATGGTGGTGAAAGTAGTGAAAGGTCTAGGCAATAGACATCAAATGGCGGGGGAGGGGGGGAACACATTCACTGTGTGCACACATCCTTGAGGTGCCCACTGAGGACATGTGGGAGCATGAGCAAGAGTGGTGAAGAACGCTGATGGTGCCCAGCTATCAAAAGATATAACATCTGGGGTCTTAAAGGCTTGAGCATAAACAAGCAGCCATCTAGCTCAGGAGCAACAAAACCTTCCATAAAATAAGCTCACTTGCCTGCGTGATCATGAGGTGCTGAAACAATGAGGTATCAAAGAACAAAAATCAAAATCAATGGACCAATTGACTCCCGATACGATCGCTGAAGACAAATGGATACAGAGGCAAACAGAGTAGAAGAGACGATGGTGCCCAGCCACCAAATGATTGAATGTCTGGAGTCTCAAAGACTTGAAGATACTCGAGTCACCATTCAGTGCAGAAACAGTAAAGCCCACATGGAAGAAGCACACCAGCAAGTGTGATCAAGAGGGGCTGAAGGGAGCAGATATTGAGCATCAAAGAACAAGAATCACATCATTACAAATGAGGGTGAGAGCAGGGTCGGGACCTAAGACCCACTGGTGGGTAATTGGTCACCCCTTTACAGGGGAGTCACGGGGAGGAATCAGACCAGTCAATGTGCAGCTGGGCAGTGATGATGCATACAAGTTTCCTCGTGCTCCTGAAGCCTTTCCTCTGGGCACCCACCCCCCCAAACTATCATGGTCCCAACTCTACCTTACAAATCCAGATGGACTGGAGAAGGTACACTAGTATAGAGTGGAGCTGGAGATATCGGGAAACCAAGATGGATGAGTCCTTTAAGGCCAATGGTTAGATTGGAGATGCTGGAACAGTACAGAGAAGGTGGGGTTGAGAGACAGAACCAACTGCAAGGATATACACATAATCTCCTATTTGAAGGACGGGCATCAAAGGAGTGGGTTGGGGGAGAGGTCGGGCAGTGTAAGATATGACCGAACAATAACAATGTATAAAGTATTGAGGGTTGGAGGGGAGGAGAGAGCTGGGAAAGAGGGGAAGGGATGGAAAAGCCGATACTAGGGGCTCAAGGGAAAAGGCGGACAATTGAAGAAGAATAATAGCAGTGGATATGTGAGGGTGCTTGACACAGTATGATTATTTATGTATTGTGAAAAACGATGTGTTAACCCCCAATAAAATGGTTTTTTAAAAAAAAGAAAGCAGGGGAAAAAAAAGATCAAACTAGCACATAGATCAGTCTAAAGTACGGAGGACAGAAAGTTAAAACAGAAAATAAAGGAAAAATCATCAGCTATAAGGGATATGTGGAAAATGTTAAAATACATGTGCAAGTGGTGTCTCAGAAAAGAAGGAAAAGATGTTGAATCAATATTTGAGATTTATAATACCAAATCATAAATTTAGGCCAGCAATATTTTAAAGCCAGATCCTAAACCATTAACCTGGCTTTCAAGTAGTTACAAGTCCTTTCATTAGAGAAACCATGAGTATCTCCATGGCAAATAACTTCCCTACTGACGTCTAACACACAACTCTAAATTGCAAGTTCTCAGTCCTTGCTCTCTCAGGGACCAGGGCTCAAGACCATAGTCTATAAGCACCTATATTTGCATAAGAAAATGAAAGCCAGTGATGGGCAATCACATTATTAGTGGCCAAGAGAACATGGGAAGCACACCAATTTGTTAAGCAAAATCATTTTAAGAGGTATGGCCAAAACAGATTCAGAATGAGTACAAAAGCCAAAGCAAAATCCAAGTGAATTTACTGTTGTAGTCAAATTTCATAGAAAATCCAAGGTCATAGAAAATGAGCTAAGAGGAACTGAAATAGATTTAATAGACATGTTAATAGATTTAATAGACATGTTCTATTTGAAGAGACTCAGATTCATATTCTGAGACATTTAATAGATTTCATAGACATGTTCTATTTGAAGAGACTCAGATTCATATTCTGAGACATTAAGACTGTGAAGAAGAGGCTGAACTAGAATGCAAATCCATCTTTTGCTGCACAAGAGCTGCTTCAAAGGCCTTGGTTGTCTTGGGGACCTGCCCCTGCTTACCCTATGAAGTACATCCCTCCCATTATTATCATTTTCTCTTTCTACTCCTGCCATGTGGCTTTGGAATTGTCACAATAGCCAATCCCAGGGCTCTCCTCTTACACTAGCTCTTTTTTTTTAAAGTATTTTTTCTCCAGATGTTCCCACATCCACCCCTTTCTCATCTTTCTGAAATCAATTCAAATGCGATTATCTCAGAATTGTTTTCCCTGGTCACCCAGCCCCCAACTTGAACCCAGACACTTTGCATCACAGTACCCTAGTTCAGTCTTCTTCATGGTGCTAGCAAAAAGTTAGTCACTTAATAATTTATCCGTCAAGTTTTTATGGGAAAATGCATTCAAATACGTATTCAAATACAGAACCTTTTGCTATTGTTAATGTATCGATAAGTCAATAATAATGTCGTCCTATTGGTTTGTAGCTTTATCAGTTCCTTGTCTGCCTCTCCCACGCCATCTAAAACATAAACATCCTATAGCCAGGTCCTTGCTCTTCCATGTTCTCAGTTGAGCCCCTATTGTCTCTAACGGAACCTAAAACAAAGTTGAACAAGTTTTGGCTGAAGAATCTAACCAGTTTAGCAAGGTTTTGCTGAAGGTCAGACAGCTTTTCCCATGATGGTGACTTCAATTATCTGGGCCCAATTCAACCAGTAAAAAAGCTCTGGTGACGCTGTTGAATAAAATGTTGAGCGGCTAACCACAAAGTCAGTAGTTCAAACCTACCACACTATCCACTGGAGAAAAATGAAGCTTTCTGCTTCCATGTAGATTTACATCCTTGAAAATCCTATACAGAAAACTGTATGAATCAGAATTCATTCATTAGTGGTGCGTTAGGTTTAATTCAACCAATAACAAAGATGAGTACATGTCCTAGACCAATCAAAACAATTTTAAGGAAAGACTATGTGAGAGGGAGCCAAGCACTTTCTCCTGAACTTGTTAGCTATGAAAATGATGACATAGGGTTACCCAATAAAATTCAGAACCCTGATTACAATTGAACAACATATGAGCAATAAATAACATTTTTATTCACAGTCTGCCCCAAATATTGCACTAGTCATGTTGTTGCTGGATGCCATAAAATTGACTCGAGTTCACAACAAGCCAATGTGTAACAAAATGAACCTCAGTCCTGCACCAACCTCATCATTCCTTAAGATGTTTGAGTCCTTTGTTGCAGACACTGTGTCAACTCGTTTCACTATAGGTCTTCCTATTCTTTACTGACCCGTCTACTTTACCAAGCATACTGCCTTCCCAGCTTACCTGTTCGACATGTTTGAGACGAAGTCTGCCATCCTCATCGCTAAGGAGATGTACTTCTCTCGTGACAGATTTGTTTGCTCTTATAGAAGTTCATGGTATATTCAATATATTTAACCAGTGTGGAATACACTTAAACTAAAAAATGTATTCATTCTTTATCTGAAATTCAAATGTAACTGACTCTCCTATATATTTACTTGCTAAATCTGGCCACTCTAAGCTGTCTGCCTGAACCTTCCATGAGTTATGCTGTCTAATTCTTGGGAAAATCCTGCCTGTGGAGGAAATTTTCTAGAAAAAAGCAGAGATAGGAGAGAGAGAGATTCCCTATATTTCCTTGAATCCTTGGCTCTATTTATACCTTAACTCTCCCTTCACCACAGAAACTTCTCAATAATCTGGGTCAATAAAATCCTCTACTGCTCATTCTACAAAAAAACTGGACAATATTGTGCCTGCTGACCTTAATGTCTTCTAAGACCATGGTCCCAAGTCCCCAGACCCAGTCATGTACTCCTTCAAGGTATTTATTATGACTAAGAAGTTTTCCCAACCATGTTCCCTGTATGCTGCACTATACCCTTGAAAATAATTTTAGCACTTATAAACACATATGCACCAATACCCTTTGCCAACCCTTTATATATTTATAGGCACACTCTCACTCAGTTTCACACACCTGTTCATTTGCATGCATGCCTATGTATCCACTTATAGGTTCATGTTATTACTGTTATTTAGGGATTGGGGTGTAATTGTCTTTAACCTCTTTTCTTTTAACTTGTGCTTCTCTGTGTGTCTTTCTTAGCCTTGGTTAATTTGTGTTGACTTCCCCTTGTTACATATCATCTTCCCTTTTACCCAAGTTCATGTGTGTCTACACTCTAGGCTAGTTAGTGATTTACACTCCCTTCCCCTACCCTTGATATAGCAAAGAATGTTTCTTTCTTCTTGAAAACATTTCCTTGACTTTTTATTGCACAGTTACATAGCACATTAGTCCTTTCTTGATTTACTAGTTTCAATCAGCATAATATCCTCCAGATTCATTCAGGTTATGGGTGAATGATGTGACTGCAGATTCCCCCTCTATTGTTTAAAATTGCAATGTTCTGCTGTATGATTGTATCATAGTTTATTTACCATTCATCCCCTGATGGGCATTTAAATAGTTTTCATCATTTTGCTATTATAAATACAGCTGTGATGAACATGGGTATGCATGCATCAATTCATGTCATGAGTCCTATTTCTGTAGGATATTTACCTCAGAGGGGGAATTTCTCAATCGTATGAGTTTTCTATTTCAAAAGTTTGAAGGATGTGCTACACCATTTCCCACAGTGATTATATAAGTTATCATCCCACCAACAGTGTATGGAGCGTCTAGTCTTCAAAGCCCTTGTCAGTATTTGTAGTTGTTGTTGCTGTTATGCTGGTGGTGGTTCTTTTTTAACTTTGTTATTAATGCTGGGGTGAGATGATAGCTCATTGTTTTGGTGTTCATATCATTAGTGGATAATAGTGAGAGAAAGATGGAGCTATCTACTCAAGGAAGCTTTGGAATTCCTCTAAAACACAGAGTTGCTATGAAGCAGAATCAGCTCAAAGGCACTGGATTTGGTTGTCAGGACGAGCTAATAGTGCAAGAATTTCTTCAGGTGTTTGTTAACTGCCTAAATATCTTCTTTGGTGAAGTATTTGTTCGTGTTCTTTGTTCCTTTTTAATTTGGTGTGTTTGTATTTTTGTTGTTGAGGTGCTCTCTGTAAATTTTAGAGATTAGAATTGTATGCTATTGCTCAAAATATTTTCCCAGTCAATATAATCTTCTTTAATTTTTGCTAAAATGTTTTGATGTATATAAGTGCTTAATCTTTAGAAAATTCCAATTATATGTTTTTCTTCTATTGTTGGGCCATTTTTAAGTTATTTTTGGTTGTGCATGTAGGCCATGGATTGGGGTCTCAAGCTTGTCTTTAATTTTTCTTTTTCTTTTTCTTTACAGCTTTGTGTTTTACATAATGTCTTTGCTCCATCTTGAGTTAGTTTTTGTATATGGCAGGAGATTGAGACCCAGTTTCATTTTTCAGCAAATAGATATCCAGTTTTACCATCATCATTTATTAGAAAGACAATTTCTTCCTCATTTATGCAGTTCTACCAGTTTTCAAAGATAAACCACCCATAATTTAATGGGTTTACTTCTAGAGTCTTAATACTGTTCCATTGGTCTACAAGTCTGTCACTGTCTGTCACTGTCTCTGTACCAGAGTCAGGCTTGTCTTTAGTTTGCTTTTCTAAACTATTTATTGTGAATCTGTTTAAGGTTTATCCAGAAGATCTACTTTTCATTCTATAATTTTTATTCATTTAATTTCATCTCATTGATCATAAGTCCTACAATGTATCACCTATTCTTCCCCTATGCCCTATGCATTTTCTGTTTCTATTCTATCTTCTTTCCTCATTCTATTGAACTTTCTCTGGGTTAAATGCTGCCCTTTTGATATTAATTGGCTGATAGTTTAAGGTATTCATACTTCCTAGTGTGATTGTTCCCCTGTTAGTCCTGTCTAAAGTTGGTGATACTTTTTCCTACTCTTTTAAAAAAAAATTACTCAATCTGGGTCTAGTATATATTGTATCTGTAGATCATTTTTGGTGGTACTAATTTTTTCACATGGCTAAGTCTTTCTATCCATGAGCATGGTATAGTCTTTCATTTGAGTAGACCTCCTTTGAGTTCTTGTAGTGGTGTTTTGTTATTTTCTTTATACAGTTATTATGTATCTCTGTATTTCATCATTTGGGTGACTTGTAAACTGTATTGTTCTCTTGATTTGCTACATGTATCTTCAGCAGACGAGTCTGTGACTCTCATACCCTTTTCTGGACACATTGTTCTCTCAGCAAAAGGGAAGGCTTACAAACAAAAGAACACCTGAGACAGATGGCACTGCCTGTGTCAATATGTGCACTGTCACGCTGTAAAGCATGTCCCTTTTTCTACATAATAAATCTCCTCTTGTTAAAGTGACAGATGGCTAGGATTGTTGTTTTTGTTTTTGGCAGATTCAAATGTGATAAAGATCAACCTTTTCATTCCAGGCAGAAGAGCAGGAATGGGCTAAATATGAAGATGCCAATCCCTTAGCATCTGACAGGAGAAAAGAAAGAAAATACATGCCCTTGCCAAGGATCATTCAAATGACCATAGGCAGGGACCTTGACCATCATCCAATTTCAACACTCATTCTCTGAATGCAGTATCTGCCAAACTTTAGCTTGGCACATCAAGACCACATTTATTCATGCAATACATATTGTTAAAGTCAAGCAGTACACAAACACTGGGATAGGCCCTTGAGACAAAATAATGAGAAAATGTAAGCATGAATTTGTTGCCCTTGGACCCAGGTCTTGTGAAGAAGATAGAAATTAATCAATTAAGTACTTAAGCAAATAGAAATACTATTGTGATAAGTTCTACAAAGGGGACAAACATATAATTGGAGAACAAATAAGACAAGTTCAACAGAATTAGTTCAGTATTCAACTTTTTTTTTTTTGCTGGACTCTTACAAAATACTAGATACTTTTATAGCCCCCCCCCCTGGCCCCTCCAAAAAAAAACCTGTAAGATTTATTTGATCACCAACTCATGTCAACATACGTGTCAAAGTAGGGTGGTGCTTCATAAGGCTTTCAATGGCAATCATCTAGTGTAAAGAATTCCTTGTAGACTCCTCAGACCCCATAGCAAGCTGGCGTCTTCATATCCAGCTGCACTCCACAGCTCACATGTCATATACCAACCAACCTCCTTAGTCTTACCTTAGAGAAACTGGATCGTTTTATTTGTTTGCTTGTTTATTTTATTGCTCCAGTGTTATCACTCATAGATGTCACCAAGAGGGGATTTGAAGGAATCTGAGTGAGGGTAAAGGTGGCTCCTCTGTCCCCTCATACCCCTCCATCAATCCTAGTAGGCTCCTCGATCCACTTCCTGCCTGTCAGCTCCTCTACCTTGGCCACCTCCCCGCAGCTGCGCTGCAGTTTCCCGTACCTTTGGTCTGTGCGCTTTAGAACTGAGGGAAGGGCCCTGAGGTGAGGTAGATGGAGGTTACAGGCCCCTCTGCTTGCCCTCAACCCACGTCTCTGTAGGAAGGGAGAAGCAAGACATTCTGAATCCTGGCTTATTTAAAATTTTAGAGCCAATGCCTTATATACCCAGCGATCTCAAATAAAAACCAACCCATCTTCAGCCCCACAGCAACTTTCCTCAAAGTATTGTTTTGTATCCTTCCTGATCTCAGACCCAGTGCATCTATCTGCCCTTGTTATCTCCTTGGGTAACCCGTCAACCTTCAGACATGGGAAGGAGGTCTTCCAATCTCCCCTGCCCAGCCCTAGAAAAATGCAGTTCTGGAGCCTAGAAATCCAGACTCCAGAGGCTAACTGAACTAGGCCTTGTCTGAAATCTCCCCAAAGAATTCCTCTTTATTTCTTCTACCAGCTGGTATTTGCTGATCTTCTCTGACAGTCTTGACTTGGAGCTCCCTTTCTCGCTGTGGCTCTTCCTTTACTGTGGACCACCCTCGTCACCCAAACCTTCCTCAAAAATCTAAAAGAACTTACCTTATTTAAGGAGTAAGTAGGTAAGGGGTGATCATACTGGAGCCTGGGACCAAAAACGCTAGAAAAGGACCATGAAAAAAAAATGCATTTGGTTCTCTCCACACTGGCTTAGAGTATGGTTCTACCCTGTAAGTTTTAAATGTGTCCGTACAAAGGCAGAGTGGGTTTGAGTAGCTTTATGTCTGAGTGGCCCCACAAGTGCGCACATCCTCTAGCCGCCTGCCATCTTAGCTTCTCTAATTTATATAAGAAAGGAGAAAGGAGAGGAAAAAGGCAAACAAACCCAACCTTAAGCCCTTTGAACCAGTCCTTTACCAGATGAGTTGTTTTCTAATCACTGGAGATGGACCCACACTGGAGAAAGTCCCTCGTGCCCCCCTCTTCATAAGGTACCCCCCCCATCCCATTCATGCTGCACAGGTCCTCCTCCAAATGACAGTTAGTTAGATAAGGTGATCAAACTCTTCTATAAAGCTAAAATTAGATTGTGTTTTGTTGCAAATGTCTGCACATCCTTCTGCTAAAGAGACATTGTTGGTCCTTTTTCCTTTCCTTTTGCAAAAAAGCTTTTGCCTGTCCTCTTGTGTCCAGGGAAGCTAGATGCTCTTCTTTAAGATTTTGGATTTTGTTTAGAATGCTATCCACTGGTCTTTAGCCAGAAACTCCTTAGTGACCTGAAGCACTCTGACTGAAGACCAGTTCTTAAAACATGTGTTGGTAAATTGCCTTGCATCTAATAAATGGGGGGGGAAAGAGGTTGGGGGATAGAGAGCCTGCTTAAGTTATGCCAAATGATAGCAACCCGAGGGCCTAATTTATTGCCCCCCCTTGTTTTCCTGCTGGCTGTGAACACCAGCCATTCTGGTCCTGAACTCTCAGCTGCCCTCTCACCTGACCTTCTTCAGCAGAGTTCTGCTTCTGAGGGTCCAAGCCCCACTTCTCCCACATGGCATCTCCAAGCTGGACACTTTTGCTGTCATTTTTCCTTGAAGATGTCACTTTCTGCAAGCTCCATTGCCATTTTAGGAAATTGGCCAGTCCACCAACTTGGGGACTTTACTTCAGACCACCTTAAACCGACCTTCCTATGAAGGGGTGCCAGTCTGCAGCACCCACTCCTGGCCCTAGTCTGCATAGACAATGTACTGTGATTTCTGCACACCCATTGCCCTCACCTTTGTAGACAGGGTTTCCTAATTCACCTAGAGCAACTCTCCTTCTCAAATAGCCCAAAGGCAGCAATAGAAGGGCAAGTCAGGGCCTCCTGCCCACACTTCCTGCCTTCATCCCACACAACCCTTGGAGGACCACCCCTCTCATCCCACACCCTGCAACATTCATGCTCCCATGCCTCTCACATTCTCACCTGTGGTGGTTTCTAGGTTTGATGGGGGCTTTAAGATTATTATAACATTAGTAATTGTTAATACTATTATAATAGTAGTTATAATAAACTATTATTATTACTTGTCCCCCAGTGGGGGTGGAGACAAACCCAAACCAAAAAAACATTAAAAAAAAAAGATTCCTGGTGGTACAATAGTTACATGTTCATCTGGTAACTAACGGATTGCAAGTTGGAACTCATCCAGCCACCCCATGGGAGACAAGACCTGGCAAATGACTCCCACAAGAATTCAAGCAGCCAAACCTCTTGCCTGCAAGTTTATTCTGATTCATAAGGACCCTATAGGGCAGCATTAACTGTCCCTGCAAGTTTCTGAGCCTGTAATTCTTTATGGGAGTAGGAAGCCTCATTTATCTCCCTGGAGTCAAATGGTAGGTTAGAACTACAAACCTTGCAGTTAGCAGCCCAACTCTTGACCCATGACACCAGCAGGATTTCTTCCCACATGATCAGAGCATAAGACCTAGGCACATAATAACACTCTTTTGAAAGTAGATCGCCAAACCTTTCTTCTGTGGCACCACTGGGTAGACTCAAACCACTCATCTTGTAGTTCATTGATAATCATATGAGTACTCATAGATGGATACAAATCACTTCTCCCATTCAGACACCTTTCAGGAAGACATGTCCCTGGGTGGGTTTTTGAAACACCCAGCTTTTATTAACAGCCAACCCACTGTCTGCCACATTGGAGCTTCAACTTCACTTTATTCTTTAAGGAGTTGTAGCTACTTATTATCTGGAATTACAAATCTGTGTGATGCAGAAGCTCATTTCAATCTCAGTTTGTTTGATGAAAACTCCTCCCATCCCATTGCTGGCTTGCGACTTACCTCCCGCCCAGAGTCTCTGCTTGCCATACCTATTAGTTTAAGTCCACAGAAGCCCATGATCGGCACTCAGTCACCCTGGACCCCTAGGAAAGCAGGCCCTAGGCCAATGAGAACTTGATTCAGGATGGAACAGGCTGTTATTTTGGTTTTGGACTCCCTCTGTGAGACTAGTAGAAGTTAGATAATTACAGAGTCGAATTAATGGAGTCCTCAACAGGTTAGACTTCAAACGCTCTCTGTTTTGCAGATGATTCATGAGGTGGGAAGCTTGAGATTTCAACTGCTTTCTATTAGCCACTGTGAGGGTTTGCCTTCAGACACACCCGCCACACTCAGCTGAGAACCCAGCCTTGTTTTCTTGGCTATGGAAGTGCCCTTGCCCTACCTCCCGAGTAGCCTGGCTGTTTGCCCAGACTCCAAATTATCAAAAATTTTGTAAACTTAGAAAGCATGCCCCAGCTGCTCTGGACCTCAGCATCTCACATCTTAGTCAAGAGTCTTGACTGCAGGTTAAAAAAAACTCCAACAACTCACTTTAAACAAGCTGAAGCAGGAAAAATAAAAGGAGAGATTCGTTATGGGACTACATGGGTGTCTCACAAAATCAAGCTCAGAGCCCTATTCGGCCCGCAAAGGCTCTCACTTACTGTCACAGAGTCAATTCGGACTTGTAGTGATCCTGCAGGACAGAGGAGGAGTGCCCCTGTGGGTTTCCAAGACTGTAAAATGTTATGGGAGTGAAAAGTCTTGTTTTTCGATCTCAGACTGGCTGGTGCATTGGAACTCTAGACCTTGCATTTAGCAGCCCAACTCTAAGCCCGCTTTAATACCAGGGCTTCTCCAAATAGTCTGGAATCGGAAAACAGGGAGGCAGCAGGAAGCAGGTTGTTCACATGCAAGCGGACTCCTCTGTGTTCCAAGGTCTCTCATATCCAGTTAGCTCTGCATTCCCTGTGCCATCCAGTTATCTCTCTGCAGGACTGCTTCAGCTCCCATTTCTGTACCCAACATAGAAGCTGATTCTCTGTCTTCAGTTCCTGAAGTCCCATATTCTCACTTCCAGCCACTTAGAGATGATGGGCTAGCTGGCTTTCAGTCCCCCTCCTTGTGCCATTTGTTCATTGTTCATAGTTATGTACCAACTATGTGTCAGGAGCTGTTTGCAGGTCTGTACAATGCAATAGCCACACATTGCACTGAACTCCAACAAAATCCCATCTTCATGATAGGCTCCCCGCTCCTACACCTGTGCACTCAAGATTTGAGAAAAGTCACACAATTACCAAATGACACGTTTACTATTGACAAAGACCATTATTTGCAGGCAATGAGCCACATTACTCTGCGCCTACATTTCTTCAATGCCCTACCTTTTCAGACACTGGGCAGCTCAAGCCTTGTGCAGAGCTAAGACTGACTGCATCAAAGGAGCAGTTTAGAACACCTTTACCCTTTCAGCTGCTCCGTGAAGGCCAGTTCACTCCCAAGGAAGAATCTTAGCTGGGGCAAACTTAACATGCTTACTTTACCTGAAGTTACCAAATGGAGGCATCACCTGCCTTTCCCTAGGGCAGTGTGTTTAAAGAGAGGCCAGGAGGGGGGTACAGAACAAGCTGATCACTTGAAGGAAAGAAACTTTAAGGATGGGATGCTAGCACTTCTCCACTCTAGACAATCACAAGTGAAGTCATTCTTAGTTTTTATCAGTGAAGTTTCTAAATCATCGATTACAAAGTCTGATTTCCTTTCCTTTCCTCCTGGGCGCTCGTACAACTCTTATCACAATCCATCCATCCATCCATTGTGTCAAGCATATTTGTACACTTGTTGCCATCGTCATTTTCAAAACATTTTTCAACTTGAGGCCCTGGTATCAGCTCCTCATTTTCCCCTTCCTCCCCCACCTTCCTTCCCTCCCGTACCCTTGATAATTTATGAATCATTATTTTTTCATGTCTTACAGTGACCAATGTCTCCCTTCACCCACTTTTCTATTGCCCATCTCCCAGGGAGGGGATTGTATGTAGATCATTGTGATCAGTTCCTCCTTTTTCCTCCCACCTTTTCCTTACCTTCCTGGTATCACTACTCTCACTATTGGTGCTGAGGAGTCTATCTGTCCTGAATTCCCTGTGTTTCCAGATCTTATCTGTACCTGTGTACATCCTCTAGTCTAGTCGGATTTGTAAGGTAGAATTGGGATCATGATAACGGGGGTAGTGTGGGGTAGCGAGAAAGGAGTAGATGGTTCTCAGCGTTCCTAATGCCAGTTCTTCATGTGGTGGTGATGCCCCCCCCAACCATAAAATTATTTTTGTTGCTACTTCATAACTGTAATTTTGCTGTTATGAATAAGCCACCCCTGTGAAGGGGTTGTGCAAACCCTTCCCCCCAAAGGAGTCATGACCCATAAGTTGAGGTCTGCTGAACTAGAGGAAAATTGTCATGCTCATTGGCGCTATGCTGCATGCTGATGGGCTCATTTCCTCCCCACATCATGTTCTTTCTTTCTTTTTTCTCCCTATCATTTGGGAACATTTCTCTACTGATATTTCTGATTATGTCATTTGTTGTTCTACAGTGATTTTGACAACTGTCAGAGAAAAGAAGGAAATCCTGTACTGTCAAGGAGATTCTAGCTCACAGTGCCCATCTCTATATAACGATCTAATGGCTATTCCTCTCAGGAGCTGGACTTGGTTCAGTGGTTATTTAGTGCATAACTAATGCCCTAGTATACATATACTAGAAAACCTCATGACTGTTACCTCATTCCTGACTCATCTTGACCCTATCGTACAAAGCAGAACAGTCTCTATAAGGGGTTTTTGAGGCTGTAAATCTTTATGGGAGCAGAAAGCGTCATCTTTCTCCAGTAAAGCAGCTGGAAGCAGTATGTCTCCCCTTTCTTCTGCAACCTCTTTCCTCTCATTACCAGTTTTCATTGATTATTATATTTTTCAATTTCATGACGAGACAAGGAGAGGGTGTGTGAAAACCACGTCACATGAATTCCATGTTCATCGTGAGTTCTAAATCACTTTTTCATTGTAAAGGTCATCCTCTTTGTTGGTCTGTTCAAGCAGGGATCTCATAAGGTCGAAGCTATTTCATTCTCAAAGGTGTCAGTATGCTACCTTTACACAGAGGCAACTCATCTACGTATACATGTACTTTACCACATTTTCCCAAGGATGGAATAAGTATTTTCTACTGCCATCTAGTTACGAAAGCAGCTAAGAAGATGACTCCATGGATATTTTTTTTCTAGTTGCCTGAAATATGGATTGTTGATATTTGAGATCTTTTAATTCATTTTTTTTTGAAAATTAAAAAACTCGATTTCTATTTTTGAAGCATTTTATTGAGGGCTTTATAATTTTAAATGAATTTTACATTTTTCACTCAATGATTTAGATTATCTCTTAACTCAACATACATTGTGTGCATACCGTATCTCATTAAGGAAGGACATGCTGATGGCATAACGGTTATGCCTTGGGAGGTTAAGGGCCAGGTCAGTAGTTGGAAAGCACCAGCTGCTACCCCGGGGAAAGATGAGGCTTTCCACTCTTGTAGAAAGCTACAGTCTCAGAAATGCTCGGGGCAGTTCTACCCTAGCCTATTGTGATGGGCAGGTTTGTTATGCCAACATGGCCACAGAAGATTGGTGGGTCTGTTGTGACGGTAGGGCCAATGAACACACGGGATGAATTGAAGGGCAGCGATAGGAAGGGCTCGGCAAGTCCAGCCCTCTCTCTTGCTTCCAAATCTTCAGACCAAAGAGCTGCCTTGTTCGTCCTGTGCCTCAACCTCCAAGCAACACTACCCGTGGGACACCTAATCATGTACTGTGTTGCTGTGAGCTGAGATTCCTTCAAGCCCTACTTTGCTACGCTCCTGGGATGTACATCTCTTGAGCTGGGGACTGTTGGACTCTGTCATCTGCCTAACTGTTGGCAACCTGCTCTGCTGTTAGCTGCCTGTGACCAGATAGCCTGGATTGCTCTACAGAGGACTACTCAGCGGCCCTGAAGATTTGAAGGACTGCCAGTCTTCTAGCTGTCTCACGCAAGTGACTTGCACCGAGCAATCTGTACTGCTTTATAGATAGTTAACTGTTTCTTTCTTATCTTATATACCTTTCTCGATATATAAATATATAAGAAGAATTACTAAGGTCCTGATTTTATTTCTCTAAGAGAACCCTGCCTGACACACCTATAGACTCACTATGAGTAGAATTTGATCCAATGGCAAAGGAATTTTAGAGCCTTTCCTCTCGGGACACCTGGTTGTGTTCTCCAGTAAGCATTGGGCTGATAGTCACAAGGTCAGTGGTTCAAACCCACAAACTACTCAGTGGGAGAAAGATGAAATTATCTGTTCTTGCAAAAAAAAAACCCAAGCATAGGGTCACTAGCAGTCAGAATCAGCGCAACGGCAATGATTTTGAGATTTGGTATCTCTTTTACATATCTCCCATTGTTGCCTTGTTAGTTCTAAACTACCTTAATCTACTATTTATGAATATTTATTAGGCTTACTTTTCTCAGTCTTTTCTTCCATATACCTTATTTATGTATTTCAATCATCCTGGGTATGACTAAATGTGTGTGTCCAATAGGAAAGCTTCATGATCTTGACACTTTTATCTTTATATGGCATTAGAATCCCTTTTGTCCTGTCCCCATATGTTACTTGGTCTACTTGGTTTCTGCTTTTGATATTAGGTGCCATGTTAAGTCAGTTCTAACTCACCATCATCCCCCGCACAACAGAAACACTGCCCAGTCCTGCACCAGCCTCACACACTTGGGCTTATTGTAGCAGCCTCTGTGTCAATTCATCTTGTCAAGGGCCTTCCTCTTTTTTCTGTTCTCCTCAACTTTTCTAACCATGATGTCTTTCTCTACAGACTGGTCTCTCAAGATAAAATATTCAAAGGATGTGAGACAAAGTCTCACCATCCTTGCTTTTAAGGAGCATTCTAGCTATACTTCTTCTATGGCAGATCTGCTTGTTCTTCTGCAGTCCATGATGCTTCCAATATTGTTTGCCAGTACTGCAGTTCAAATGCATGGATGCATTTATTCAACATCCAACTTTCACCTGCATATTAAAAATACTATGGGCTGGGCCAGGTGCATTTTAGTCCTCGAAATAGCCTCCTTGTTTTTCAATACTAAAAAAGGTCTTGTGCAGCAGATTTACCTAATGCAAAGCATTAGGTTTGGTCTCTCAACTGATGCTTCCATGAATATTGATTGTGGGCCCCCCAGAAGAAAAAACCCTTGGAAACTTCAATATTTTCTCTCTTTATTGTGATGGCAACTATTGGTCTAGTTGTGAGGCTTCTTTTATGTACCTGGATCTGATCCACATGGAACATTGCAATCCTTGATCTTAGTCAGCAAATGCTTCATGTCCTCCTTCACTTTAGTAAGCAAGGTTATGCCATCAGCATTTCACCAACCCTTCTTCGTGGTAGTCCATTTTTAGGCTGGAGCCTCTGCTGAAACCTGTCCACTTTGAGTGTCACTCTTAGTATTTGAAATATCAGTAGCATGGCTTCCAGCATTATAGCAACACACATCAACACAACATAGCAAACCGCCAGACATGCGATGGCATTTCTACTTTATTTTACAGGTTCTTATTTTACAGAGAAGATGCCTTCATGGTTTTATTTCTTTTGTATTTGTTTTAATATTATGCTAAAGGTGTCTTAAAAATCTTTCACAATAACATTTTGTTGAAAGATGGATAAACGTTTAGGACTTTGTTCAGTCTTGTAGAGCAACCAACACCCCCACCAGCTTTCATTGCCATGCGTACATGCATACAAAGAAGATGCTTATAATCACCAACTGGCTTGGAAATCCTTGAGACTAATTCCACCATACTTATAATCATGTCTATTTATATCAGTCATCAGCAGAAGGCTGGGATTCTCTAGATATCAATTATCATCTGGACTCTCACTTCCATATGGCAAAGTGCATTCTTTTCCCTAATCTCTCACCTCTTGCTCTTTAATTCCGGAAAATTTTGTTCTCTGGAACTCATATGTAATTATCAAGATGTCTTTTGCTCTCTGTGTTTTTGAATTATTCCTTCATTTTCTTCTAAAATAAATGAGCCCTTATCCTACTGGATGGTAATTCATCTTCCACAGAGGTTTGAAAAGATGGCACCTTTCTCTTGTTTTCTCTGGTAGAAAAGATGGCACCTTTCTCTTGTTTCCTCCGGTACAACTGCACTGGGAAGTGTGGCATTCACCCTCCTGATTCATTATAGCACCCCTTCCTTTATCCCTGAAAAAAATCTTATTTTAAAGACCATATCATAAAATTATTTCATTCACTACACCTTCTTGTTGCATGATCTACAGAAGCCTGAGTCAATACCCCTTATCCCACATAGATTTTAGGACCTGGTCACCGGAACTCCCTCCAGTCGCTCTGAGTTCAACCTCCTTACAGATGATTCTTCCAATATCATGTTGTCTAGGTTTCCTTATCTTTCATATTTCTATGATCTCATTCCCTCCCCCTAATTTAAATAGTCATTCCTATAATCCCACATAAATCTTGGCTATCTAGGACACCCATGGATTTTGAAGTAGTTGTATTCCTAAATCTGTCTTTAAGTCAAATTTATATGGTAAGTGGAATTATTAGGTATGATTCACATATAATAACAACTAGTCAAATGTTGATCTTATTTATATAATATATAGTCTGACTTTCTATACATAAACACATCAAGAAATATTACTAGATACACAAAACATTGACATGTTAGTACAGTGATAATAGCAATATTCTGATATGCATTGCACTTGTTTATTTTGAACTATTGTATGTACTTCAATAATTTAATATAATATGGGAGTCGATGTTTAGCAGTGGGTTGTATACAAGTAAGGCCTTTAAGTCTGTTCTCCTCTTTTACTCATTTAAAATTTGTTCTAATTTTTTCTACTCTCTTTTCAATTGAAGGTTTTAGTTTTGTTTTTATAATTGTTTAAACCAATGAGGATTTTCAATACATTGCTACCAGCCTAATATCCCACTTAGCATCTATATTTCCCTTTTTATCCAGTGTCAATATCATGAGTTTTTACATACACCTTCAAATGACTTTCTTCTCTCTCCATTTATTATATTGACACGAGGGGGGAAGAGCACAGGTGTGCCATACAACTCTTTCTTTTTTTAACCGATATAGCTAAACCCCTTGATAAAACATACATAGCGCTTGAGTTACTTTAAACTTACAACTACCAAATTCACTTGGTCGCTTTAACAATTGTTATCAAGCTTAATCATTTGTCTTAGGGTTTTCATTTCCTTGCTCACCTAGGAAATGATTTTATGTCTTCTCTTTCTGTGTCAAACATTAAATGTCACCTCCCTCACCTCACTGCCAGGTGAAAATGTTTTCCATTTCTTTAACAAAAGGCAATAATGATGAAATTCCCACACAGGATATTTGCTGTGTCCACTTAGTTACAAAATTTGTACTCAAATAGGCTGCAACTCCCTTCTGCTTCCAAGACCAAACTATAAATATTTTCATTAGGTCAACCCCATCTCCTGTGCAATGAATGTCATCCTGCTTCACATTCACGGTCATTGCCCCCATCCTTACTCTGCTCCCCTTTATCACAGAACTTTTACTGAACTGTTTTACTTTCCCTCCTTTCTTGACCAAACACAATGAAGTCTTCTTCTCCATGCTTTTTCACATTACCAGAACAGCCATTCCATTCTTCAAATTGCTCAGGCAAAACACTGCATGCTGGGTTTTGTCTACTCTGCTTTCCCTGAAGATGCCTTCCTGGAGCTATGATTTCTTTCTATGTGAGCTTTTATTTCAGAGTCTGGAGTCTGCTTCTATTTTGTCCTTCAAGCCAAAGTGGGCCCTGGGAAATTCCCTCCATCAATGAAGATACTTGTTCTAAGAACTTACTGAGTTTTTCCTCTGGAGATGCCATGAGGTTTAGAGACATGTGTTATCCTCCCAAGACTTCTCACTGTAAGCATCCTCTCTCGGACCCTTCTCTTATCGTATTTGATCCTCACTGTATTTGAGAGTTCATCTCCACACATTTTCATTCAGGGCAACTTAGTTGAGCTATCTCTTTGTTTCATCAAAGAGATAACATATCCATTTACTGTCACATAGTCTGTATTGCTTTGATAGTGATCATAAAGATGAGAAAGAAGGAACAATATCTTTCTGCCATTTTAAAACTAAGGTACCATTTTAAAACTGTAAGGTATATTAGGACCTTAATTTTAAAGACATAAATCTCACCCTAGGGTATAGCTTGGATTTGGAGGAGGAAAGCCAAGTGACAGGAAGCCCTTTGGGTAGAAAATCCAAGGTGATATCCAAAGCTATTGACAATTGGAACCCAAAGACATCAGCGTAGGATGGAGCAAGATAAGGAGCCTTCATCACCTTTAGAGATGCAGCCACTCTTGGCCTGGTTCAAGCGTGGTTTCAGTGCAGGTGCTAAAAAACGAATGCTGTGCGAGATAGTTAAGGTTTACTGTGCCAACCTGGCCAATAAATGCATGTGAGATTAATTGAAGAGCAGAGAGATAAATGGCCTCTTGCTGTCCGGTGATTGGACCAGGGTACAGCTGCCTTAGACAGTTCCCTGTTTCAGTTTGCAAGGCTCACTTCCTGTAAGACATCCTTGAGGAAAAGCCACATGTACCTACCCCATACGGTCTTGGGTGCTAGAACAGCTCTATGGAGACCGCTGCCAGTGCTGAGAGGCTAACACACTCACTAATTCAGCTTTCCACCTGCAGTCAGTGTCATTGTGTGTGTTTTGTGAGATTGAGGAGGACTTTGTAGAACAGTGTTGGACATATGGGCTAATGTTGGACTTATGGACTTGGACAGCCCCGGGTTGGGATGTTTTCTTAA